>JBAMYA010046789.1:0-10805 GCA_037176975.1 Arrhamphus sclerolepis | reverse complement strand
CTGCATTATTTATGAAAATAAATAAATATGTTGAAATATGTGTTTGACCAATGCCTCTGCGACATGAACATGGATGGATGGAGCAATCATTCTGCTCTGGGAATTTGCACAGTCTAGGTGGCAGAGTTGATGTTATTCTTATTGATAAACTTAGTTTTTAAGTTTGTGCTCATAATAGCACTTGAAGGCTGTAGACAATTTCTGGTCACTAACTACCTTTATGTTTTTTAGGGAAAAAAAGGAAGAAATGCCTATCTGTAACAGCTAGGGTGGTCTCCAGCACAGTTGTGACCCTGAAGAGGATCAATGTGGATATAAACAGTACTTGGATGGCTTATTTGTGGTTTCAATGTTGCTTGAATGAACCTTTCTTTAAAAAAATAAATAAATGAAGCTAAAAAAGAAACCAGCTAAAACAACAACAACAAATAAAAACAGCTGGGTTGACTTTCCTGTAGCTTCAGTTAGCTCTGCTCAGCAGATGTCACCCTCCCCTCAGCAAAGACTTGGACCAGACTTCAACCTGCATGTAGAGACATGACCAGTCACTGACAGCAACATAATGTGGCACCTGGAGAACCAGGCAGACAGAGAATGAGTGTTGGGAGGGTGATAGATAGGATAGAAATGGAGAAACCCAACCAGTGAGCGACTCTACACAGAGCTAGGCTTCACTGTGTCCATTTGAGAGGAGAGTGAACAATGTGAAGCGCCTTATACAAAGAGAATAACAGCAAACCGGTATGATCCCTGAAGAGACAACCTGTTTATCACACCCTCCAAGCATGCCCACAGTTGGGAAATATGTTGCATTAGTGAATGCATGAATTTTTTTTTATTAAATACAGTTTTTTGGAAGTTTCAGGAACTATTTCAGTGACCTGAGCATCATATAAATAATTGATATAGAAGGTCTTCCATTCTCTTATGATAAACACTTCACAAAACCTTGTAATCTGTACAAATACCAGAAGTAATCTCAGGCTGCACTAAAAATAGAACAAACATGTTGTTATGTGTTAACATTTGGATAGAACTTCATGAGTAAAATTAAATAAAACACCAACATATAAGAATGCAGGGTTGTTGGGTTTTTTTTTTTTCCTTCATATTTGTGGTTATATGACAAAATCATTTTATACACATGCACAGAATTTCTTTGCCTATAACCAATTATTCCATTGTTCACCATTTGCTCACTGGAACCGTGAGAATAAGCTCTGAGCCCAAGGAATTTATTTCTTATTTACTGAAAAGCTACTGACCTGCATCCTCAGTCCATGTGGCAAATAAACACAGTTTTTATCTTGCTCCATTAGATTGTGCATCCGATCTTCATGGTTTGATGACACAATGTGTGGTTGTCTATTCTCTTTTTGTCGATGTGGCAACAGCAGACTTTCTGTAAATTGTGTCAGTTTATATATTGTACATGAATGTACAGTTGTTTTCTTATTAATTTATACTGGAGAACAGAAGCGTCTGAATGTGCTGCAAAGGTCACTGCTGCATAATCCAACATACTGTCAGACGTAAATGTTGCTGGCTTTAGGGAAAACCCCTATCAGTCCTTCAGTAGGTGGGACACCTTTCACAATAAAGATGTTTTTGTAGAACTGGCTTCAGTATATGTGCACTTGCTTGTCAAAGTGGAACTCATGGTGTTCTGGTACTGTGGTGCATTTCCATATGGATGGATGGTGCTGTGATAACACTTTTTTAAAACAAAGAAAGGGAATAGTCTATTACTACTCCTCCTTTATGTGATCCCAACTCTTATTGTTTTCTAGGTATTCATTTCCTCGAGATTTTTCTCTGTCACTCTGTGTAGTGGGATATTTTCAAGCAGTCTAGATAAGGAGGCCAGGGTGATCTAGCGTCTTGCTACATCAGGCAGCAGAGTATTGAGAGGGCAGCTTTGTGTCCTCGTGGCCTGCCAAGCCACATAAATCAAACACATGCACACACGAGGGCAGAAAGAAAGAGATTAAAAAGATATCTTTGAGAGATTGACTACTCTGTTGCCTTGTGAAACAGAATGGCTTCAAAAAAATAAATAAATAAATACATACAGCCATATATATGTACGTACCTGTGCTGAAGTCTAGTATCAAAAATGCCTGAGAGAGACCTTGAATGCGTAAAACCTGACTTCAGGAGCTACACTAGTCCAGAATTTATGGCGTAGCAAAAGATTATTCTTTCTATTGACTTAAGAGCTTAACCTTAAATTAATATCAAAGATGACGTGTCCACAAATTTTCTCAGTCATAACTGTGTGTCTCAACGTTTATTCCATCCAATGCAATCTCATCAGTCAAAGCAATTTCTATTTAACTGGATGTGCTTTATGTGGGGATTGCCACATCCACTAAATTGAGATTAAACTGAGATTTTCAAAAAACAAAAAAATGCTGCTGATAAAGGTTTTGTAATTTTTAATCCGCAGGCTCAGTCCTTCCTATTAACCCCCTACAGTGGCCATGTAATTTACTCCTTTTTTAACATTTTATTTCATAAACACTTCTATATCTGGTGATCTTCAAAGGCTAATATTACAAAAGGCTTCAACATTGAACATTTTCAGCATTTTAATAATATGGATCTATGTTTCTGATGCACATGTAAACACCTGCGATGTCTTTATGTGCTCTGCCCCCATGATGGCATGTATTTTGGCAGGAATTGATTTCCACAAATGATAACAAATGCTCTTTGTTGCGATATCAACCCATCCTCCTATTTTCATTCACTACATCTGATGTAGCAAAGATTAGATTCTGTTGCCAAATGGTTTAGTTAATGATTTCATTCTTGTTCTTCACTGATATATCAGACCCCACCGTGTCCTTTCCACTCGCATTTCCAGTTCTCCTGTTGCAGAGATTACATTCTGTTGGCATATAATTTCATACTTGTTTTATAGGTCAGACTTAATTTCATGTTGGATAAAGAGGTGTCAATTCTTTGTCACGTTTTCGTGTGTTTTTTTGTTGTTGTTTTTTTTCCCCCATTTTGTTCATACAACAGTGAAGCTGTACCATGCTTATTCTTCTTGTTTTCTTCTTGTAGACAGTTGAATGACATAATTCTACAACATCAGTGATGATGATTTGATGTTAGATTTGAGTGTTCAACCGAGAATTGTTAAATATGAATCTATATAGAAGCTCTAATATCAATGCAAATGTCCATGTGGACATAATTGCTTTATTTTTGTGTTTTTTATTCACAGCAGGGACAAGTTTAGGATCAGTCTAACACACATGCACACATTTAAAAGAAAAAAAAATAATCTTGTCATTTAATTTACAAGAAGCATTTTTTTCCCACAGATCTTTTTGCATGGTATCATGCCCTTACAAGGAAAAAAAACAAACATGAATTCATATTTTCACGGTGAAAAGCCAATGTACATTCCCATTTGAGGCATCTGGGATCACAGGTGAAACCTACACATTCCCAAACAAGTGTATGATCTTGACTTTGGAGACAGAATTTAGTGTCATCTGGTTAAACTGAGGGAGTTCTGATGCATGTTGTAACACTTACAAAAGAAAAAAACACACTTTTTCCAGCATCTGACTACATGATCAGAAACTAAAAACGAAAACAATTCAGGTAAATGTGAAAAATATAACTTGTGTTTAAACTCTACATGATGTTGCAACAGGTGGAAATATTTTTCACATTCACGTTTAATGTTTTTATACATGTTCTAAACACCAACATGTTTCGAACACACAGAGACTGATTTGAGACGGTAGAGAGGCAACAGTAACTCAAACAACCACCAAGGTACGCACAACGCCATCTCTGAAGGCTCAACACATCAAACCTTGAAGCAGATGAGCTACAGGAGCAGAAGACCGCATCGGGTGCCACTGCTGTTCGCTAAGAACAAGAAACTGGGGCTGGAATTCGCACACGTTGACCAAAATTATACAATAAAATATTGGAGAAATGTTACCTGGTCTGATGAGTTAATTTCAGCTACAGCATTCAGACAGTACGGTCGGAATTTGAAGTAAACAACACGACATGAAAGCATAGATCCATCCTGCCTAAACGCTTGACTCTGCTGGTGATGATGTAATGTGAGAGGGTTTACATTGTACACCTTTGGCCCCTTACAACCAAAAACTCCACAGCCCCATGTTAAAAATGGCAATTACCTCACTGTGCTCCAATGAGAGCAACTTTAACAAGACCACAAACTGTGTAAAAAAGTGTAAAGTGTAAAAAGTGTAAAAAAACAAAAAGAGAGAGAGAGAGCATGCTGCTGGCTGTATTGACGTATGAGAGCATTGGCAAGTGTAGTAGAGTGTGTTAGATTAGTTTACTGTGGGTTAATTGCCCCGTTGACAACAAGCTAACTAAAATGGGATGATTTAAAGATCTAATTCACTTTAAGGGTGCTTGAATAGGTGATAATTACAGAATTAAACAAGATGACTCCATGTCAATACACTGAAGAAGATATGAGGACTATAAGAAAAATTTAATTATTATTTAAGGTGCTTCTCCTGAGATACTTCAGTATTTTAAGCCTCATTACTCTTCACTCCACTTTATTAAAAAGGGACTTTTCATTCAACTACATTTATGTGACAGCTACGACTGCTAGTAGTGTTGCGATTACGTTTTTGAAGACCTACAATGAATTTATCGACCATATGGTCAGTATATTAAATTACCCTCCTGCAGATTAGATAAACAGAATTAGTTCCATCTCAGCAATGCACCAATTACATAATTCATCACTAATTATTATCCAGACAGTTAATTTAATTTTGCATGGATGATGGATGCTTTTACTCACCATTTTCAAATGTGGGACTTTCCGGCTTTAGTCAGCTTTGGAATCATTGTTTTATTTTTATTTTTTTCATCAGTAAATAAATTAAATGAAGCGCTCCACTGTCCAATATCTCAAAAAAAAACAAAAAAACAAAAAAAAAACAGGAAAACATTATCAACTGTACATAAACTTGACAGATTTGCGGCAAACAAGAGGAACACATGCACAGATACAATGTAAGGTTCTCCCTTTACCAGGCTCAGTGCAGTAAGTGCAAATTCAATTGCCAGAAGTTAGTTTTGCAGAAAGCTTCAGAGTGTTAGACGCATAACGTCATTACTGATTCAGTCGGCAGAGGGGGTTGTCAGGAAGGATGGAGGGAAGGAGTTGGAGGCTGTGCAAAGAAAAAAAAAACTTGGCTAAAATTAAAAACTGCCACAAAATGAAATAAAGATGAGTGCTCCACTGAGCCACAGACTGTCTATGAAAGTCAGCCCTGTGAAATTTACATAGCTGGCAGGAAGGTTGAGCACAATGCTAAGCTCCAAAGTCCACCTGTAACCCACAATGCAGGCCCTAATCCTGAGCCTGTCGATAACCTTAGAACATTTAGGGATCATTCCAACAGTTCTCATCTGTCCAGTGAAGCTGTTTTCTCATCACCTAGACAACAGGAGACAGGATGATGTGAAAAGGAAAAGACCATCTCCCATATTTAATAAGATTTTATGTTGTTTTTTCCCCTCTGTAATGCTTTTATTATTGCAGATCGGCTTAGCGGTGAAAGGTATTGATTGTGAGCCAGAGCACCAACTGGGACTAAAGGAAGCAGAGATGGAGGTTTGTGGGTTGTTAATGGCAGGTGATTTGTTTAAAAGAAAAAAAACATGTTCTCTTCATGGCATGTAAGGTGCTATTATTCCCAGAGCTTTACTCAAAATTAACACAGCACATTTATGTATTTGAAATAAATCAAAGCAGTTATACTTCACTCCTAGAAGACTTATTGCTAGAAGACTGTTTTTAAATGATCAACAATAGACACGTAGACAGACTCTAACAGTAAAACAGGGTATATGGAGCATTTAATTACACAGAAAAGACAATCTGAGGAAGGAGGAGAAACTTAATGTTGGATTTAGGTGGAAGTTTATGTGGAATACAAATTGATTTTGCTAATGTAAATACTTTAAATGGGCTCACGGGGAGAGATGTCTGTTATATAAATTGTATGTAATTCCACTTAAGCCGATTTCACTACAGTATAAGATGCAATTGTTTAGTATATCCTGAGTTAAAGCAACTACCTGCCAGAAAAGGAACAAAAAAACATAAAAAATACATGGAGATAATGGGTGAGTTGTTGTTTGTGTTCCTATTCTAAGCTTTGCAGTAGAGGAACAGAACTACTGATTAAAACCGAGCAGTCAAGGTCAGCCCTCCACTGAGGTTTCATCACTGGCAAAGTGTCCTGGATGCAGAGGAGCACTGTCAGATTGAATTTGATGCTGGTGTTGTTTTCTGAGACTTGCTCCAGAATTTTCCACTGTTTCTCCTGAAGGAATACAAAAAGAAACCATCTCAGAGCATTCAGTTCATCAACTGGTGCAGCTTTGTGGGAATCAGTAGCGCTTGCTATGTAAGTTATACTCCCAGTTTTTCACTGCTTTTCCCAAATTACATACTGAACATTTCACACTAATGCTGGCGCAATAAAAACGAAGGGCACATGAAGGTTGCCCAAGTCTGCAAAATTTAATTAATTTGTCCAGGGAGCTTTTGTGTTATCTTTTTGACATGAAATAAATCAACAATTGGCTATTTTATTTTATTTTATTTTAAAGCTGGTAACATAATTCTTGTTCAAGGACATATCTGCTTGAGAAGTTGCCACAGCACCCATCTGTCCTTGAACACATCCCATCATTTCAGTAATCATCTAAACTCAAAGAGCCTGTATTTCTGAATTAGGAGGAGAGATTCTTCTTGAAAACAATAGATTTGGCCCAACTGTTTTTTGATTGGTTGGATTTCTGGAGTCTTGTTGATGTGCAGCGCTAACGGCTCATAAATACACTCCTTTTGTCATCATATGTTTTCAACACCGTGTTTTCAACATTTCCTGTAAATGACCTCACAATATCAAAACTGACAGCACAACAAACTGCACGAACAGATTACAGCTGGATGTCTGTTTGTTTCCCATTGCAGGTCATGCTCATGCACAATGCTCAATCCTGATCTTTTGCCAAGATTGGATTTTTTTCATTTTTTGTCTTGTTTTTCTCTTTAGTATTTTAAATGATCTCTATCAGAATCTGATGTGAACTGGCTGCTGCTTTGAAGTGACCTGCATTCGCACAAAATGAAGTGACGTCAAATGCAGTACAACAGGTGCAGTAAATTAGCAGTGAGCCTGTACGATTTATTTTTGAAGTTTTCGCAGAGTGGAAGTTGACGAATTTGTATACAAATTATAATAAGACTGAGAAAAGGGAGAGCACCAAAAGCTCACGCTGAAGCAGAATTGTGATGTCAGTCACATAACAGGGACATCAAAGATGGATAAAATGCAGGTCCAGGTCTGATGTGAAAAAAAAAATGAATTTCATGTCATTTGAGCTGTTCAGACAGCTATTAAAAATTACAGTTTATAAAAATAAATTAAATTTTTTTTTAAAAATTACAGTTTTTGCCATCATTCAGTCATGCAGCATTTATGCTTGTTTTTCTCCATACCCCATGTTGATATTTGTAACTGTGCGAGTGTGGTGTAAGTGTGGTAAGCATTAACTGTAAATACTGGGCAAACTATCTGGTCACATGACCCACATATTTATAAATAACCTTTGAAGCCCATTCCTCCTCAAACCACATGGCTCCGTGTTGCAAAGACAAAACTGTCAAAGCCTGATTGCTTTATATACATTTATCTGATGCGTACTAAAAGAATTCACTCGACATACAGTTGTCATGGATGACAAATGCAACCACAGAGAAAAAAAAAAACATTTGTGGCCCACTTTTTAAATATGTTTAATTCTGCTGCAAAGTTGCCACTTTTAACAAAGTCAGTGGAGATTTGATCTGTTTTGGAGCCAGCACCCAGTGGTCATTCAGCAAACTGCAACAAAATGTACTTCCTGGATGGCTGCCACCTGGGCAAACGTCAGGAAACGTCTACAGCCAAGAAACAGAAAACATTAAGTCAACCTGGTGCCAAACCACTCATGATTCCATATTTGCCAACAAACAGAGCTTGTTAGCGTGAAATCAAGCATAAGAGCATGAGACTTTGCAACAATGGTCATTGTAACCACGATGTTTCCACTAAAATCAACACAGAAGCTTCTGGAACAGCACTGAATTTCAGCTTTAGTCTCTCTATAGATCCAGCAGCTTACTGGTCCTTGTTCATAAAACAGTCCTCTGGGTTCTCAGCACCCTGAAAGCTAATTATATTGCAACATATAATTACCTTTTTGATTGTTTAATATTCTGCGATGGCGACCTGTCCTGGGTGTACCCCTGCCTTCACCTAGAGAGAGCTGGGATAGGCTCCCCATGACCCTGCACAGGAAATAGTGGGTATAGATAATGGATGGATGGATTGTTTTATATTCGTTCGTTCCTTCGTTCGTTCCTTCGTTCATTCAATTCCCCAGTCATGTCTAAATTGGTAACTACATATAATAATTCTATAAATAAGTCAGAAATCAGGGGAGGGTAAAATTCTTCATGCAACCATAATTTAAGTTTATTAATGATGTAAATTGTGTAATTTAACAACCTGACCTCAGAGAAATATCTAGAATCAACTCAATGCTGACATTGTGTCTGATTGTGAAGATAAAAAAACAGCTTTTTGGTCTGTGGTCAGTTGTTTGTTAGCATACTTGTCAGTCTTGAAGTTGATGGCTTTACAGAAAAGCCTTTTGACATAGAAAAAAAAAAGATTTGAAATTAATACTACTTTAGAGTGTAACCTTTGTTGTAATTTTGTTTTTTCAGCAAATCAAAAAAAATGGTCTAAACATATTTATCTACTAGTGTCTAAATGAATAATGGTTCTTACATTTATTATGTTTATTCACAGTATATCAAGAAAAGCGGTCCTGCCACCTTACACCTGGATCTTGTCCAGTTAAAACATGAATATGCAGGCGACTCCAGATTTTTCTTAACACCTGTTTGCCCACCATTTCCTTAACAAGGAGAAAAAAGAGCAAGACAAGACCATAAAGCAGAGTAAAAGTTAGAGCCAGTGCTGGAGTAAGAGTCTGTAAAAGGCTAAATGTTATGCAGTGAATGGAGTCTGCCTGTCTGACTTGCTTGGATCATTAATTTGTGTTTCTAATTAGCAGGAATGCCACAGTTGGAATGTGACGTCCGCATAAGGACGATGGGCGCGTGCGTGTGTATGTGTCTTTGACCTGCCCAGCTCCAATTCTCATGGCTTGTTAGAAATGACAGATTGATGTTGTCCTGCACCCCCAAACCACCAGGCTGAGCCCACTCCTCCACCCAACTCGCCCATCTGCTCTGGAAAGACGCCAGATCTTTAGACCTGTCTTGTGTTTACAGCATGTGGGCATTTGTGTGTCCGCATCTCAGTCAGTTCAGTTTAGTCATTATTGACTGCTTGGATCAGTGGGGGTTCACAAAAAGAAAAAGTCTTTCTTTCGTCATACCAATCGTTTTTGCTACTGTGAATTCCAAGGCCAAGTTGCCTTTATGTGCTGTTTTGCATTTAAAGCACACGTCTGCAAACCGAGGTCCTGCCAGGGAGAGAGCATAGTGTCACTGACATCCTTCAGTCTATCACATTTGTTTACTCAAGATCTAGAATATTGCAAGTCCTTGGATCTGAACTTCCAAGAGACATGTTGCAAGCTGAATGAAAGGGTGAACTCAGATCCTACTCAGTCCTGTGAGAGCTGGAATTGACAGCATAGGTCAATGCTCATTTCCTGTGCTTCCCCACTCATTGTGGATAAATTGTTTCATCCAAGCATTTCATCAGCTTTCCTCTGTTTTTAAAGACCTAGATGGTGAAATGAGCGTTTCCCCACCCCAGGGTATGAAAACATTCATTTAGATAGTGCCTATGTCCAGTCTTCCAATATGTTTCTTTTGGACATATCTTTAAGGAAGAAACCAGTAAAAATGTATCAGTGTTTCTGTCCTTTGGTCAGTGATATCACATTTATTAAGGCTGTGTGTTTGTGTGCTCAGGGGTGTTTTTCACTGTGCGTATTTGTGTGTGTGTGTGCGTGTGTGTGTATATCTTAGTTATTCCAGTAAAGTGTCTAGCCCAGGGACAAAAGAAAGCTGGTCTTCACTTTAATTGAACCAAAGATCCTGCCAGACTATTAGTCACACATCTTCCTCTGTTCAGAGCCTTTTGTTGTTGTTGAATCAACACAATCCATGTGAATGAGAACACGTTAGAAATATAAATGTAGCTGTCATAGATGGCAACATCACGTTTCTTGACACAAATCTCCAAATGAGGTGAAAACTTTTCGTAGGCTTACGTTGCACAAAGTACATGCAGATACAATGAAATAAACTGCATTTTGGTTCAAATGCTGGTGCAACATTTATTAAGGCACCATACAGTATATAAAGGACATTTGCCAGTTCATCACATTACTGCAAAGTGACCTTTGTATTTGTAGGACCTGCTACTATTTGTAATTGTGAATAAGAAATTATCTAGTAAATCAATAAGCTCTGATACAATGTTAAAATGAACGCTAGCCGAGACATGACGAGCTACTGTAGGCAGATTTTAAAGAAAAAAACTGCTCCAGATCAGTTGGTAAATCCTTTTCTGTCGCTGCTTTAAATTTACCTCAATATTGAAACCATCTATCCTACACAACCCCACATACACCTCACATGCACACACACACACATGCACACTGATCACAAAGTGAGGACATCTCTTTCTGTGTGTGGCCCTGTGTCTGTGTTTTCTGTAGTGTCTATATTTCTTGTT
>JBAMYA010046788.1:0-10805 GCA_037176975.1 Arrhamphus sclerolepis | reverse complement strand
AAGTTTTTTCTTTTTTTTTTTCTTCTTTTTTTTTCTTTTTTGTTTGCTGAAATTCCAAATGCTGGTCATGATTTAAAAGTGTCAGCTCACACTGGATTGTAACTTGCCAGATAATTGGGGCTGCATGGGTGCAGGCCAGTAACAACATCCATAGTGACCCCATATCCACTGCAAAAGTGTCTACAATGTGAAGTGATTGGCAGTATCAGAAAATGGACCACAGAGATGAGATAACATAACATAACCTAATCACGTAGACAGCTGGTGGTTTTTGTTGTTGTTTTTACCTGAGGAAGAGATGTAATAAAGATGAACCATGGCAAAGAAGGCAAGCTTTGATACTCTTGGCTTGGACATTTCTTTGACATGTACTATACTTTCTTAAGCATTGTAACACATCACATAGTTGACAAACACGAGTAAAAGTTCAAGGTAAGTGTCCGAAGTACCCAAACCTCCAACCAAGTGAGCATGTTTTGGATGTACAAGAAGCCCCACCTCAGGACACCAACACAGGATTAGATACCTGGTTTAATAGTGTGTTTTATTTCAGTGAATCACATTTATATGAACTCGCATCATGCGAGTCACGGCTATTTTGGAGTCCAAATTTGCTTATTTCAATTTGGGTTTATTTCAAAACTGTTAAAAATGTTCTTGAATCTTTTACCGTTTAAAATGCTGACTCACCGCTCCTTGGTGGGCCTCCTGCGACCAATTCTCTCCAACGTCGTTAAAAGAGAAATGTCATTATTTCCATCCTAATTTTGTTTGGATAATTTTATATGACCTAAATGAATTTCAAAAGCATTAATCTGATATATTGTATAACAAAGGTCGAGCTCCTGACAGCTTTACAGTCAATTAACGAGCAGCCAACAGGTGGGTCTGTTACATTCAATGACTGCTCGTAAATTCTCCAGTCAAACAGATGTTGGCTTTTTTTCTTCCCCCGTTAAATAAATAAACAAATGAACAAACATGCCAGTCATATCAGGTCATGTTCAAAGAGAATATATGACAGTATGAGGAAAAAAGAATAAAAATAATAGAGGGAAAAAAAACTATCCACTAACTTCATCTGCATACAGAAGTCAAGGTGTAACGGTGACATAAAGTTAATATTTAAGTACATATCTGAGTAATTGTCAGCTACTGAAAGACCCCTCTTGTTCATTATAAATTCAAGAGCTTCAAAATATAAATCTCCTTCAAATAGAATTGATAGAAGTGGAACTACAGGGATAAGTTGGACATTATTGTCATCTGCTTTCTAAGCAAACAGGTTAAACTTTGTAATTGGTATCTATTTAAAAACCTTTGTTGTTATGCAGTCTAACCAAATGTCTTATTTGATAACACTTATCAGCAAAAGCTCAACATGCTTGTTGTCTGTTATAGCCCTCTGTGTATCTAGACTTGTCTCCTGGTGTATAAAACATTTTCATAAGAAAAAAATTATTTTTTTCCATTAGCCAAAAACAAAAAAACAAACATATGTTTGTTAACTTGATCTTCTAGAATATATATATTTTCCCATCTTGCAGAGATGCATACCTGTTATATACAGTGCTAAGAGAGAAGCTACTTATATTAAACCAGTAGTACCCAATTAGGTTTAACTTTCCTGTTGCAAAACATCTGTAAAGCTAACACCACAAAATGAATGCAGCCAGAAATGTCCTTAATATTTGTGTCTTTTTCATGCAGTAAATCTTCATTTATTTCCAAAATTATCAACCATTTCCTCCTGTTGCAAGTTGCACACGTTGCACAAAAAAATGTACTCTTCAAAGAATCAAACAAAAGAAAAACACAACAGAATATTTATTTATTTACTAGACAGCCAGCATGCACAATTATTAGGCAGACTCATGAATCACAGGCTTGGCTATACTCCAGACTCTGTGATGTTTGAAAAAAGCCTGCTTATTTATTTACTTTGGGCTCTTTATATTGGCTGCATAATAACTTTGCCTTCCCTGCCAAAACTCGCATTTCAAGTTTTGTCACACTCTGGTCTGGTTTGCTTGATTGTTTAATTTTATAATATAAAATATAAAATGATAAAATATTGTAAATTATCAGCACAATGATAATTTCCAGGATTAAGGAAAGGAATTGCGGCTCATTTATGGATACAATTTCCAGATGCCTAAATGTCCCATGTTCATATGTTTTAAAAGTAGCACAGACGTTTAAACACCATGGGAGTAAAGAGGGATTATTCCAGTGATTTGGAGGGAAAAAGGAAACAATTGCCTCATCCTGACAGTGAAAGTATGGCGGTGGCACCATCATGCTGCAGGAGGGACAGGTGCTCTTCACAGACTAGACAGAGACATGAGGAAAGATAGAAATAGAAATAGAAACTGGTCTGGTCTCAATCATACCTCTAAACTAGTAGCAAATGATGTAAGGACAACAAAATAAAGATATTGCAGTAGTCATCACATCAACTGCCTCATTATCCAAAACTCCTATTTAAAAAAAATAGTGAGAAAACAAGCAATTTGGGGAGACAAAAAATAGATGGTAATTTTATATCTCTAACGACATTTATGAGAAGTATTCAGGACTTTGTTTTTCATGGAGCATGTAGAGCATTTGAAAGTGGACATCAACATACAGTATCTGAAGAAGCTCCAGTTGCACAGCTGTCCCCTGAGCACACTGCATCAGGCATCATCAGACCTCAAGCATGATGTGACGGTAAGAAGAACAGAATGACCATGAACTGAGCTGCGCAGATGAAGCTGTCGCTGAGTATTTGATTTCCTACATGCCAATCAACACAATCAAGAAAAAGACCCTTGCACTGCAATCTTTTTTACAACATGCAAAGATATATATATATATACATATGTATATGTGTGTGTGTGTGTATTCATGTAAAAAATATTGCAATGTCAGTGTCTTTTTCTTGATTGTGTTGAATGAAGAACTGCTGAAAATTTGGCCAGATTTTCACACCTTTCACAAAAGAATGCCAATAACTAGATAAAGGCTGTCTATCTATGACTGAAGGTGCCGACATGTGTTCAATAGCATGAAATACAAATGACACATCCGTGATGATATCTTCAGTTCTTACTGTGCAAATGAAGAATCTCTCACTTTCACTTCAGTCAGTATACATTTTGTTTAAAAACTGTAAAATGAAATTTAAAAAAAGAAAAGAAAAGCATTATTTAATGTAAAACTGTTCAGGAATATATGCAGATTTTTTTGTTATTGATATGAAAGATGAACTTGCCCAAATGACAGCTGGCTGAGACCCGCATATACAAAGTCACAGAATATATTTGTGTGGATATGCAAGATAGATGTGCTAAATATCTAAGGGAATTTAATATAATGAGGAGGAATATCTGTAATTTTGCCAGAAAGCCCTTTTTCTAAATACCTGGAGCTCTAAAACACTGTGGAGATGAAAATATAAAATTCTGAGCATCAATCTTTGCCAAACATATAAGAAGAGCTATTTATTTTTTCTAAAAATAAAGAGCCTCCAAATTCCTAATCATCTGTCTTCTGTAGTATATCACTTATTTTTCACATTCTACTGTGTACAATGAAACTCAGCATCAAGTATGGAGTAAAGGAATCAAAGAAGCTTATTTGAATGAGTCATAGCTGCTTTCATGCACTTGTTTGACTTTGCAAACAGCTCCTTTTTATTTTTTACGCATTTAATTGTGTTTGTGAATAAGCCGATTCTGAGAAACAAGCATCTTTGCTTGCTGATTTACGTTGGAAAACAAGAAAACAAACAAAAGGAACTCAAAAAAATTGGGAAGTCTGCTGAGGATGGGGACGAAAGACGGTGCACAGCCAGAGTGGGGGAAATTTTAGCAAGACAGAAGAGACTGAGGTAAGTTGACAGAGCGAGAAATCAGTATGAGAACGAAGAGTGTGAGTGCAGAAACGGGAGGGAAAAAAAATGCAAAGGGAGGGGAAAACACAAGTCTGACTCTGACAGTAGAGCACTGAGCTCAGCTGATGGCCCCTAATGAAGTACGGCAGCTGCAGAGGAGGAGCCCACACTGACAGCCCAAGTCCCACTCTGATGGATGGTGGAGAGGACACACACACACACACACAAGAAACCAGAAGACAGCTGAAATTTAAACATTACAAAACTGTGATAGACACAGCTTACTATGTGAGGATTTGCAGAGTGAATGGCAGAACATTGTCAGGATGTCAGAATTTCCTGGACAGCAGTCTCCTCCTCTGTCCTCCAGTGAAAATCGTCAGAATTCTGATCTGCTCTGGGGTCAGCACATTATACATCAAATTCCCTCTGTAGCTGTTTGGGAGAAGCATCTGCCTTTAAGATGCAGAAACGAACATCATATGGCAGATCTGTGTGAAGATGTATTTTTACACTTGTTCCCAGCTTTGCTGAGGTTTAAATCAAAAAAACTGAAACATCTTCATAATGAAACAAATGAGAAAATGCCACATGCATAAAAAAAACAACAACAAACAAACAAACAAAACATATTGTCAATCAGTAATGCTTCTCAGTGAAAAACAGTTTGTCTAGTTGTACTTTTGCTTATAAAGTTCTCTGCTTCCACCTTGTGGAAGAAAACAACATGTTCATATATGTCTGTGCCCTGAACCATCAATATAACTATATTATCAGTGCACCTTTGTGAAGTATAGGAAGCATCCGCTTCATCTCATCGCTGATGAAGGCAATGAAAAATAGTTTTAATAAAAGCAGTCTCTTTGAAGAGACTTAAGGAAAAAAAAAAAAAAAGACAATCTGTTTACTGCCATTGAAACTCAAAGTGTATTATTCCTGATTGATGCATCTTGAAGATATATATTGTAATGGGAATAATGGTTTTCTCCTGTTGTTACATTTGTTAATTCAGAATTTGAATTCTTAAAATTTATTTATAAACTTTCATTTGTAAATGGAATACATTTAAAAGTAATTAATCACTTATTTTTTTCTTAATTGTCTGCTGTTTTAGACTTCACACCATCACCTGCTTCTGCAGTGTCAACTGAAATGCATTACATGGGTTGCTTGTTGAACTATTTTGCCCTGCTTCTTTAAATCATTGAATGCAAATAATTCCAAACTAACTTCTTCCAGCAGCTGTCCCAATATTTTCCATATCTTTCTATTACTCCTGTGCTGTGAGCTGAATCCCAACTTTCCCCGATAAAGAATGTGTGAAGCGTTAATGTTTTCTCAAATAAATTAGAAAAGCATCTCGTTAGTGTTCAATTGGCAAAAACCGAGCACAAAGCAGCATTGTAATTTTTGACAATAGAGAAGAGAATAAGGATCTCGACATTCTCTGTCATGGCTTTACATGAACAATAATGATAACAGTAATCAGGGCAGTGACGTTAAGTGTTAGAAGGTTACAAGGTCCCAGTTCAAATCTGTGTGGTCTTTGAGTCCAGTGCATGCTCCTGCTTCCTCCTGGAGTCTAAAGTTTAACTTTATGTTGACTGACGTTTATAATTTGACTACAGGTCTGCAACTTTTTGCAGTCCTAAGATGGATCTGTGACCTATCGAGGGTGCACCTCAGCTGTGGCAGGCTCCAGCACCCTCCGTGATCTAGATAAGGACTGAAGCGAGCATCGAAAATGAACAAGCATTTGCTGGATCATTTACATCATTTACACCCCACCCCCCCCAAAAAAAATTACTGATTAAATATGCCCACAAAAGCATAGTAAATCAAAGTCATCCAAGTATTTCTTGACTGAATATTTTCAGGAAATTGTAACTGGCTCAACAATAATCTATGGACAGTAAGAGGATGCAACCAGAACACATGACTGCAGGTGGCAGCAAATCACCACTTTAACCAGTATCTGCTTTCTACAGTTCACTGATAGATGTGTTTACTCTTAAGGCAATGCACAAGCACGGACAGGATATTTGAATATGAAAATTGATTTGTGGGTTGGCCAAGTATTGATTGCATCCCAGGTCTCTTTCTGAATAATCAAAATCAGCACTGCCGTATTGAAAACTTTGTGCTCTTAACACATCATGAGACAAAGATGATTCAATGCTTTTTGTTTTTACTTTTTTATTCACCATTTGTTAATAAAAATAAAATTAAAATGTTACAAAAATTATTCAAAAATCAAGAAACTGTACAAACCATGGCTCTAATTTCATCTTGCCTTGACATATAAAAATACAAAAGGCACTGTGCATTAGTCTGCTGCATATACATAAAAACATCTGAACTAAAAGAAACAAGCGACAGTGACAACACTTATCAATGACCCCAACGCAACTGTGTTTGACTGACGTCTAAACGTTCAGCAAGGGTGAACTTGCAGCTAACAGGAAAACGAGAAATGTAATTTTTCCAACAGTTAAGACAATGTTTCTGCAGGGAGTGTTAGAAAAACAAACTAGAAGAGCAGTGCATAGACAGAAACAGCAAATACGTACAGATGATAGGTGTGCATGTAATAAGTAGGACGTACTATACACTCTTCTTCTAAATAACCAAACCTATTTACCCATCACTTCATGAATCTTGGACATCCTCCCTGGTAGTCAAAAAGTTATTCTTATTATTATACACGAATCCTCCTCCGATGAAGGTTTGAAGCAAAGATGTAACGCCCTATTTGCAGATGTCATCACACATCATGAACAAACAATGAATCTCAGTTTGTTTACATTCCCACTTGAACACCCATGCAGACGTCTCGTAACCTAAGAGGCGATGTGAATGTCTGAATATTCTTGTGGATCCGTGGGATCCATTTTGAAGTTGTGACAAGAGTGTACCCAAGATTCCACATTAGGCTTCAAAAAAAGAAAAGAAAAAGAAAAGAAATCAAAAAACATGTTCTGAATTTAACCAGACCATCTTGTACTGTTTAAAAACTCACTGACAGATTTGGGACAGACGCCAAGTAACACTGAAATGAGAACAGTTACGCAGCATTTCACGAGAAGTGTCGGGAAAATATACCTGGAGGAAAATTGTTTTTTTCTTTCCCTTTTGGGCGGGGGGAAAAAAAAACCAAACAAACTTCCCCTAATCTCTGGTGTGGTACAGTGGCTGTATGTGACATTCTTTATTTGTCCATACCTTTAAGCTCCATAAACTTCAGAAAATATATATATATATCTATATTTTTGACATAGTTTGTTTTGTACCCATCATTATATGTGCAAAACCACAATTCAAAGCTTTCAGTAGCCAGATGGATTAAAATAAACCTACATTATTTTGAAAATCTCTTTAGCATCCAGTTTCGTGCCCAACTTCATCTTTGAACAGTTATATAAAATAATACACATCCGCATATTAGTCAAACTGTGTAGCAGTCATTCCTTTTGGCATCCAGTTTAAAGTCCATTCAAAGCTTCGGTCATAGGAAACCATGCTCATCAAGTCCTTTTTGAGTAACGGGATTCCACTTTGCAGCAGACTTAGTTGTAGAATAACCTAAGAAGAAAAAAAAAAGAGATTGAAACTAACACTGAAAAGTCTGACTGATGGTCAAACAAATACACTGGTGGTGTTAATACAAGAATTTGCATTTTTGCATACCTGATTCTGCTCTGTTTCTGGTCGGCTCCAGTGGCTGAACGGGAGCCAAATTAAGCCCCCTCCCTTCTGCATCACTCTCCCCTGATGAAGTATGGTCATCTGCTTTCATGTACAAGGCAGGCCTCTTGTGGTATTTGGCCCGATAAGTGTCTGTCATACAACTGTCCACAGAGAAGAAAGTGGTGGGATGAACCATATCTGCCAGAGAGGGGGAGTCGGTACCATCATTGTGTCTGGGCATCGGACTGGGTAACCTGTCGTCACTCTCACTGGCCGAAAGATCGTTCCTGTCCTGGTCTGACGATCCAGACTTGGAACTGGTGTCGGATGAAAGTCTGTGCTCGGGAGGTGTTTCAATCCACCGCCGGAGGGTGGTGTGTGAGAAGGGGGACAAGTTATTTTTGGGCTCATTGCGGGGGCTCGACCATGCTGGCACCTCTATTGGTTGGGAGTGGACGCCAGGTGCATCGGTGTGAGTGTTGCCAAACGTCTTAGGGGGTAAAGGTGGTGGAGAGCTGTGCAAGAAAGGGTCTACCTGTGCAGTGCTCGTCTCTTCCTGCTCAGAGAAGGGCCCAGCAAGGTCGTCTGAGCTGTTCCACTCAGAACTGCTGGTCTTTGCCAAGAAAGGAGGCACAGGACTCGCAGAGCTGTTATCCACATTTTCTTCTTGCTCGCTATCCAGAGCATTGTTCTTTTCCAGGATCCCAGGAGTGTATCTAAAGGCGCTTTTTCTGTTAGAGTACAAAATAAAATAAAATAATCCAACAACATTGGTATGCATCTTAAACTTGCAACAACCTAAGTGAAAGATTTTATCAACACTGTATTTTAATCATTTTAGTTCCCCTACCTTTGTATGGGTTGACCTGACAGGATGCTGAAGTCCTGTGGATCTGGAGATTTTCTTCTTTGGTCTCCTGAGGAACAAATGAAAAATAAAAAAAAAACCTCATTACTATTTTATATCATATAACACCAAATTTGGAAACTGAGGTTTAAACGTAGCCCTATGTAATATCTGTGATGTTACCCCCCCCAAATGTCTGACCAGCAAAGACATGTTATCTAACAGGGGTCACGATGAGGCCCTCTGTCTGATGCTGAGAGAGGAAGTATTGAGGGAGCTAGTCTGCCAAACCGCCCTCCGGCCCCCTGTGTACCACTCTGACTGTCTGATCCAGCCAAATTACATGGCCTCTCAAAGGGAATGTGGGTTCATGTCCTGGCCCCATGAGCTTAGTTCTAACAGTTCTAATGAAACAATAAAGACCCTGAATGAACTTAAACTTATTTCGAAACTAATTACGAGAGAATAAAAGGGAGGGGAAAAAAAAAAAAAAGAGCAACACGTCAAACTCTTAACTCTTACTGTAGCTGAATTCTGCAGCAAAACAGTGGGTGGGTGGTTGAGTCCACCTTTCAGGTCACCGCAAACTAGTTTAGAAACAGCTCCCCAATTTGGGGGGGGGGGGGTCTGGTCAAGTGGAACTATGCCAGGACAGCATGGTGGGTGTGATTTAAAGAATCCAAAACAGACAACAGCTGATGAGGAGGACAGGCAAAAGTGAGTTACTGAGAACCATCTGTGATGTGTCAGCAAACCCCTTTTTCCCCCCACTGCACTCTCTCAAAGCATTAGTGGCTAAATCCTTTGTGCTGGCATGCAATTACGCCAGGGTCAGACTCCAGACTTTAGATCCCCACTGCAACACTATTGCACTTTAAGCCATTAAGACCATGTGGGCATTCACAATTTGAACATATTACTCCAGTAGTGAGCCCACTTCACTGGTTCCCAGTACTATATAGACCACTTTTAAATCCTTCTGTTTGCTCATAAAGCACTTAATGGTTTTTGTCTTCACAGTGCATCTCTGACTTGCTCACCGTCTATAACCCAGTCAGGTCTCTCAGCAGACTTTTACATGCCCCCAGACTTCAATCCAAGTCTTCTGAAGGTGCTTTCAGCTACTGTAGTCCAGCTCTCTGGAACAAGCTGCCTGGTATACTTTGACTTTTATAGTCAAAAGCAAACTCAAACTCAGCTCTGAAATAAATAAGTATTAACCATTATATTTTAACTGTGCAGTTTATGTTTTACGTCAGTATTTCATGATAGATAAGGTTCTCCATTATCACTTGACACTATATTTCACTTATTTGCAACTACAGCCACTATAAAGGTTGTGTATGTCCATAAATATATGTATTCATGTGTGCATACATATACACCTCTTTCCACAAGTAATTATATGCACTTAATAAATAACACATTTCTTGCTGCTGTTGACCTGCAGTCTTCCCAAGAATCTAGAACATGATTCTCAAAAACAAAGCCGTAGTTTACTGTGATTTCCTCCTAGAAAATACCTTTCACTGTTGAGAAGAAACTCTGTGCTGTTAGGTTGCATTACTCTCCAGTGCAGTAAAAGATAATGAAATTAATCCAGTTTTTTCAGGACAACATAATTATTAAAAAAAAAAAAAAAAAAAACACACAACAACATTCTGCTGTTGTGCAGCCTGTTGTACTTGGCAGGGAAACCCTCCATGGGCTGTGGTTGCATAGATGTGTACTTTTGCAGCTATCTTCTAGCATCTCAAACCGCAGTTAGTGGTGCATCAGAGAATTACCCCAACATCCCTCCGTTAGCCAGAAAGGATGAAGTCGCTTTCTTAAACAGGATTACAAAAAAAGGGAAGTCACTTCATATATGCGTTTCTACATCTAAAAACTGTTTAAGTATGTATCTCTGATTTACCTAGAGACAAACTATAGATATAGCTTTCAAACATTTGTAATTTACCCTTTCTGACCTGTCTCTGGTCTCCTTCCAGCATTAAGGATTACTTTTTCAAGAAAAGAACCTACTTACAAGCCTCCCTTATCAACTAAAGAAATCGTTCAGGACGGTCAAATGATCAGAATAAACTCAGCTATTAAGCTATGAAAAAGAGTGTAGTTTTAAACTCTAGATTTGCACTTCTTTGGAAAACTGTTAAGCTCTCAACCAATTTAATTTTATCAGCTCATAGCCAGAAGTCCTAGAGTCTCCACAAGCTGAGAAAATAAATAAATCGGTCATGAGCCATTGCCATTGTGCTCTTTAAAATGGCACAGCAACGCAATGCAAACTGTGAGCCAAAAGCCACACTAAAAGTGTACACCTAGCCGAAGGGAGTAACACTTGCTATTACCATATCAGTCACTGGCTTGTTCAGGGGCACCAACACGTATTGG
>JBAMYA010046787.1:0-10805 GCA_037176975.1 Arrhamphus sclerolepis | reverse complement strand
TGTTCATCCTGGAGGCAAAACACAAAGGCTTATTTTGAGGTAGTAGACCCCTTTAAAAAACACACACACACACACACACACCAGCCTGTGAAGTCAGTATCACAATCAGAGGTTCTTCAGAAGTTCAGCAACATTACCTGCCCCCAAAAATAAAGGCCAGCTGGCTACCTCAATACCAGGAATTTCATATCAAAGGACTTTTTCTTCCCTGATTGCACTGGCATGTTGCAGGATGACAGTGCCAGGATTCATCAGGCTAAAACTGTGAAAGAATGGTTCAAGAAGCATGAGACATCATTTTCACACATGGGTTAGCTAAGCTTTAAGGCATGCAAGACCACAATTGTCTGTGGCTGCTTAGAAACACAACACTCATACTTGACCCCACCTCCCCAGCTTTACAAGCAGCTGTGTTCAGCTGTGCAGTTCTGGGATTCAAGTCACTGAAATAATATACTTTTATTTCCCCACTTGATTTAAAAAAGGTTATGTTCTGAAGCTTATTGGAAGACGTCCACACCTCTGGATTGTCTTTATTGCATTATTGGCTTCAATGAGAAAGCTCACACTTTCATAGATGGTCTGAACTGATGATGTATTGTTCTGTTCTCCATCAGAAATGTCAGGATTGGTGGTTTGACGACATTATCAGATTAAATCACACACCATTGCTAGTAATGGAAGGAAAACAAATTATCCTGCGTGGAACCACTTTGTTGTTGTTGATACAATTACACAACAGAATTCACTGAAAGATTTTATTTTATTTGTCAGCCTGACAAAATGCTAACTGTAAAATGACTGGTGTGTGGGATGAGTCACTTTGTTTTATTTACAGTTTGTCTAATGATGTCAGACTTTGTGAGACCCTCGCGTGTGCATAACATACCAGCATATCCTAATTTAACCCCGGCTCAAAACCTGGAATTAGAGGGTAGAATAGGACTGGAGCGTAACTGCTGTACATGAGACACGCGGTGTGGAAGGTGATTGAAGATGTTAATGTTCTGATGGTTTAGGAGAATTAATTACTTTGGTATTTACAGCTTAAATAAAAAAAATAATTACAAAAAAACCCCCAATCCATTAAAAAGAAAAAAAAAATGAAAGGAAAAAGGTTCATTTTAAAAGCTGCATCTGTTCTAATCAGGAGTAATTTATTCAGACTGTGGCATTCATGAAAATAATCTACCTCAAAATGTGGTTATTTTAAGCTCTGTGTTACAAAATCTAAATGTATGAGTAATGCTTCCCAAAGTGATTCAAACATCCAGAGACGTAGTGCCGTTCTCCCCACTCGCTGCAACGTCGTGCTTCATTTAGTGGCACGCTGACGACTTGTAGATCAGAAAAGACATATGAAAGAGTTTGACCTATGGTCGCTGTGAGTGATTCAACTTCTGGGAATGCTTCAGTCTTGATAGTAAAGCAAAGATTTTAAATTCATCAGGACAAATGAACCCGGTTCAGAGAAAGCGTTAAAATGCATCCCAGGAAGTCCAGTCACGAGTGGCCAACGCTAACGCAAGGTCTGAACACATTTCAGGAAGGGTTCAGATCCCATCAGTCAGGATAAACGTCATCTGAACACCAAAGCACCTAATGACATCTCTCGTTTACATATTCTTTATTGAATAAAGTTTTTAAAAACAATTTCTGGGAGATCTTTGTCTTGTTACTTCTGTCTTGTCAATTACAAGTTTTTCTATGTTTCAATGATTCACATAAAGAGGATGAAGGTCAGATCTGATTATACATTTGGGTACTCATTTAGAAGCCATGTGTGAAAACACAAGCTAAGCATCGACCAGTTGTGACTGGATTTCTCAGGATGCATGCTAATGCCAGGTCTGACAGGGGCTATATTGACCTTTCTGGAAGGTGATTACATATTGCTGTCAGTTTACGAAACAGTAAAGAGTGCTTCATTGAGACAGTCGACTGATTAGGTAATAAACAATATATGTATATATATTTAAAGTGAACACCAACTGTCAGTATTTTTTCACAGCAAAGTGCCAAACACTTAATGCTATCTAGATCAAACAATCAATCGTAACACATTGATCAACATGAAAACATGGCTGCATTACAGCGCTGTTCATTTTACAGGAGCAGAAAATGATGTCAAAAGTGCAAACGTGCTGTACTAAACTCTCGCTCTGGTGGAACCATCTACAGTATCTACCTTCGTGCTCATGTGTTCTGCACGCGTGCCGGTATTTCTGTCGATGCTGTGTGCATGTCTGACTTTTACTCGCAGCTTTAAAGACACAGAATCTCCCTGACAGGCGGTGAATTACAGCAGCGGACCCCCCCACCCTCCGACCCCCCAGAAACCCACCCCTCCATCCACTAACGACACACACCCTCTCCTTTTACTCCATCCCTCCATCAATTCAATCCCTCCATCTCTGGCAGTGTGTGGGTTGAAGCAACTCTCTCAGAATAGCACTGCAGCATTAACAGAGAAAGCAACAGAACGAGAAATAAAAAAGAAGAAAAAGACTTATAGTCCTGCTGTTATTGTTATGATCTGGATGTTCTGCTTTTGTGTCAGATTTTTCTTTTCCTCCTCTGCAGCCTAAAATAAACAAGGTCGTTCTACTGACCTTCTGCATCAACGCCATCAGTCTGCTGTCACACGATACACCTGTTAAATCACGATCCTCACTCTTTCCGCCATGATCTCACCTCTTTTTCCTCTCGTCATACCACTCTGACCCATCTTACTACCCCCATTCCCAACCCTTCCTCTCTCCTCTACTCATCCCCTCCTCCCAACCTCCATCCTCTCTGAAGCATGCTGTGAAAAGTGTCAGCTCATGCAAGGGCATGCAGCAGCAGCAGCTGCAGCAGCAGCAACAGTATGGCTGTTCTAACAGGGACTGGGGCGAAACTGGCAGAGGCTTCAGCGTGGCGAACTCTGACCATAAAGGTCAATGCACTGCCCTTGTGGTGCACACTGATGCAGTGGCCGAATAAAGTGGGTTTAAAAATAAAAATCCATTAATGTACCCTAGTTTTCAGATGATAACATAAGAGCACAGTATTACATGAGAGGCATGCCTCCATTAAATCATCAGAATGACAACACACTACATCATACCATCTCCCCCCTCACCCAGACAGGATTGGATAATCTGGTGTTTGACTTTTGGACTGTAACTACTGAGCTAACCAACAAAAATATTGGCTACTGACCTACACAATTAAAGCACAGACTTATGTAACCACTTAATAAACGCCTCCCATTTAATCCTAACGAGCCCTTTTAAATCGATCAATACAAAAGCGTCCACCATCCAAAAGCTAACATAAAAAGTTTAAAGACTTTAGCTGATAAAAATTGCTTAACTTGATAAAATATCCAAATTCAGGTTATAGGAAAACAGAAAACTTGTCCAAGCACCTCCTGAATATCTCACACTTTCATAAATCTTTCAACAAACAGATAAACACATTCAGTGTAACAAAATTGTATAGCTACCAGAAGGAGGTCATATATCTAAAAAAAACAAACCCTTCAAACAAAAGAGTTTGCATGTACCACCGACAGATTCCTGTGACTGGTAATGAAGCGGAAAGTCAAGGCGGCTCAACTTCAGAGAAACTACGATACGGGACTTTAATCAAAGAGATTGGCTCATTCAGCACGAGCTGATTTTCAGACCAAGCCAAGCAGAGAGATAAAGAAAGAAAGAAAAAAAAAGAAGAAGCAATTTGACCACCTCTAAAGAACACCAACAAGAAACCTTATCTTCTATAAGCAATTTTATTGATTGGGGAACAAGAGATGATTTGTTGTCTCTATACTGCACAGCAAGGACTCGCATGCACAAACATGCGGGCATGATTAGCTACTGGCAGAGAAGCTGTGAGCTCTGAGGACACGTTGCTGTTGCGCTATATCAAATAGCAAAAGAATAGCTGTTTGCTGCTGTATTGACATTTTCAATATTGCATATTTAACCTTTAAGCTGTAACTGAATATAATGCGAGTGTGTGTGTGGTGGAAATGCAATTATTGAACAACAACAAGACCACCACTTACAATACAAGCAATCCTGATGGCGTCATGAGAAGATGGTGTGCCACCAAATACACTTGTGGCCATTAATATACGTAGTTGGGCAACCTTCCTCAAAGTGTCAATAAACCCTGATGGCGATGACACATGTCATGTCACATTTTCAACAAAAGCCCAAAACGGCAGAAAACAAAAGCATGTGGAGCAACAAGGAGCAAACCTGGACAAGACAACAAATGGAACAATGACAGGCCAGTAGAGAGGTAAAGAAATGAAGGGCAGTATGGCGGCTGAAGAGACAATGGTGTGAACAACCAGGACAATCTGGGGAACAGAAGTCAACCTAAAATAACACATTTATAATAAGACATGAAGTAAAGCAGGTGGTTAACACACAAGAGAATAAAAGGCTGAGATAAAGCTGAACTAGAGAGTCTTAATGATAACATAAGAAAAAAAAAATCTAACCTAAAAAGTTGAGCAAAATAAAGAATTCAGAAATCACATCAGCTAAACAACCAAAAATAAGCCATCAATCCCAAACTGACATTATTACAGAAATGACCCATATTCAGTTAGTGACTCATCCATTGAAGTGACTCATATCTGATGTTTTCACCGCTGTGTGGACACTCATCTGATTTTAGTTTGGAATGTGTTATTTCAGGATGTGGTCCTATAGATCAGACATGTACGTCGGCTATGTAAGAATGGACAAATTCACACTAACTTTGCTGAAAGTTGTGTGACTGAGGTTTCATTTCTAGGCAGGCAAGCAGAGTGTGGCATAACGCTGACAGACAAAAAATAAATAAATAAATCAGCAGCAATACATGAAAGGTGACATGTGTCAATGACAAGATGTCACCAACTACATAACTGTGATCACACTGATTCTGAACCGTCTCCATCAACTTTCCTGCTTCAGCTGCTTCTGGTGCGCATCCAGGACATTTCAGAGGCCTGTCACATACACATGAAAGTGTGATTTAAGTCACTGATAGCCATGAATGCACACTGTGAAATCAGATCATAATTATACTGGACCCCTGGCTGGTGGGATAATGTTTTAGATCCTGCATTAGCAAAGGACTGATCCGTATAATTAATTTCACGTAGTGACTAGCTATAGCAGCAACATTTAATTAACAGGGTCAGGTCTTGCAGTCTTTCTTCATTGAGTAAAACCCTTAAATCTAATCTCTGCTCAGTCTTTTTGTCCCAACAAAAAAAAGAATTTTAACCTGAAAATGAGTAAGATGAAATCCTACAACTTTGCCATATTTCCTGTCAAAGTTTGGACACACCAATCCCCTCGTTTGAATTAACGACTTGGTCCAGACTTGAAACTGTTCCTGTATGAGTACGGGAGTTATCCCTGTCTAACCTCTGCCATTTTCCTTCAGCCCAGTTTCTATTTATGTATGCACGGAAGCCTAGTTTGCTAATACACAAAGACTCAGTGCCAAATGACGGAAAAAGAAACACAGATCTTGATTTGTAAATCTGTTCCAACAGCACGTTTAGCTACCCACGCTTGTTGGGAAGCTTTTAACGTTGACAGAAAGAAGTGCAAAACGTCTTGCTCAGTCAAGTAACTAAGGATGGCGTCACAGAGGGCGCTTACATGCTGGCATTCTGTAAAAATAAAAGGTGAATCCAGTTTTTACCCCAATGGCTTTTACATGAGGGTCCAAGGAAGGAAGAAGAGTCCCACAAACTCATGTCGTTACAGACACGAAACTGGAATTTCGAAAACAATGGTGCAAATCAACGTAGTCTGCATGAAATGTCACGTGATGTATGACACACTTTGTGCAGCAGTAAATCAAAACAGAGGAAAAACACAAATGAAAAGAAAGTGGAGATGTTCTGCAAAGAAAAGCCAGAATGTGATAGTGGGAGGTTAGATGACGTGCAGAAAACTCTCAGTCAGGGAGGAATAAGTTGTTTTAAAAACCTTAAAGCTACTTAAAAGAAGAAAGCAAAGTAGGTTAATCCACTAAATACAACAGAAAAAAATAGATGCAAGAAAGGTGTAAAATATCTAATATTACAACTGAAACTGCATTTTTAATGTGTGTGCAAACATCTTAGTCTGACTAACACAACCAGACAACCCTACTGAAACTGACCTACTCTGCAGGTACGTTATAGTTCCTGCACTGGTTTTTGACCCGGAAATACTGGAATAAGCTGATACAAGAAGGAAACAAAACAAACAAACAAAAAGCTAAAGCAAGCAGGACTTATAACATTTACAGAGCTGTAAGTCTGTGCAGCTCAGAATTGTTGCCATCAGATGTTCATCTTCTGTTTTGTTGTGTGGGGTCATGTGTTAAGCAAAAAAAGCCCAAACAAGCTAACATTAGGCATATAGCCACCTTAAACCTGTTGCAGGGGAACTGACAGACTTTGGTTGGTAAATCAATTCACCTTGCATTCATTAAACGGCCAAGTCAACCTACGATTGTCTCTCCACCAAAATTATGCAACCATAGTGGAAGACTGCTCAGTCAATGTCATGATATCACTTACGGTCAAAAGTCATTACATAAGCATGTATACCATTATTTTTTTGTATATCATATGCGCGTCTTAGTTGTCAAGCAGTTGAGGACGACTGTGAGACAGTTATAAGATACAAGCTGATATGCTTCAGATATCAGTGTTTTGTTTTGCTCACAAAGTCCCAAAGCTGCAAGTCTGTGAAACCTCTGGGTATTCCTTTGAAATGACCAAAAAGTGTTAGATTATTCAGTTTGATCTAAGTGATAATTATTTGTGGAAAAAAGGTGCAATTTTGTGGTGACAGTTTCAGCGGGTGTAAATTAAACATTTGACAGTATTTTGCAGTCATGTATGTACAACAGTGGGATGTTTGCCACCGAGTCCAATCTGTTCAGTTTGGTGGATATGCTGGGGAAAAAAAAAAAAAAAAAAAAAAAATCTGCAGCTCACTGACAGCCAACTGGAGGGTGCCGGTCCAGCGAGGGGCATTTTCAGCCCTCATCGTGCTAACTGAACACAACTCCACGGCTGACTGCTATGACTAACATCTCGGTAAATATATACAGTGAGAACAGTGGCACTTGGTGGCCGCTCAGCTTTGCTCAAGCTGCAGTGCAGACAAAACAAATTCAATAGCGCCTTTTGTAACAGCAATCACTGCTGTCAAGCGTGTTTAGTGAAAAACAAGACAAAAAGTTGTGGTGAGATAACAGATAAGAGAGTAAACTGAGTTAAATCTCAGGGGTTTGAATGAGAATGAGTATTCCTCTTCTCAATTCTAGTTTAAATAGATGCAGAAAGTTGTAGCTTTACCTACACTATTCTTTCTATGGCTTCAGCCTTTTCATTGTCTAATCTAATGGATTTAAATGCAGAAAAAGTTCCGTTTCAATGACGTCTTCTGGCTCTTATACACTGCACAATTTCTGCAGTCGCATAAGATTAAAACATCACAGTGGACCTGCCAGGGCAGAGATGTCTCTAAAAAAAAAAAACGTGTTATTGGTTGAGAGGAAACCTTGGTACAAATGGTGCGGCAGGTGTCCGCCAGCAAGCCTCCAGAAATTCAACCAATCAAAAGACACTTGAGCTAAATCTGCTTGTTTTTTTTCTTTTCTTTTGTTTTAGATAACACTTCTCTGTCTTTGAAAAAGAAAATAAGACAGACTTTTGTAGATCTGATGGATGCAAAGCTGGCCACAAGGTCACATTAAAATTAGACAAAAAAAAAATAAAAAATGCAAAATTAGATAAATGAAAATTAGCAAAGTATGACTATGGAGATTGCCAATATAGTTTAATTTACTAAATATCATGTTTAGGAAATATGGATATAATTTACTATTATAACCATCAAATAGTCTCACTATTCACTAATATTCATAAACCACTTCTTACAGAGTATTTATTTTCTATTTTCTTGTCCAAAGAGATAAGTATCTTCCTTTTTCAAACTAAACGGTTTGTTCAACAAGTGATCTAAAAGAGGAAAAAATATGCAGATGCAGAATTTACCAATTATAAAAAAAGAAAAGCAGCAAATTCTGAAAGGACACAAGGGAAAATCCATCCTTGTCATCTCAGTTCTCGTATACTCTTCAGTATAGTAAACACTGGCCCAGTATACTCATTATACTAGGCCATATACCGTATGCATATTCTGCCACAGCTTCACGTTTTTGAAAATGTCTCATAAAAGATTACCAAGGCCCTGAAATGGACTCACAACCCGTCCAGGTTCAATGAAGACAGCAGAGGGAGGTTCTGGCAGACCCCCGTGACCTTGAATAAGAAGAGGTGGGTGCTATAGATAACGTATGGATGGATGGTTAGTCGCTGAGATATACGATACCAGTTCAGTTCATTTCATTCAGCATGACGTAAATGATGTCATTTACTTCCTAGATCTCGTTTGCCCTACATCTCATTGTAACCTTCAATACTGGAGGCAGATAGGCTCCAACTGTTTGTCCCAGTTTAGCTTTTGACTGTAAAAGTATGTGTCCTTCCCAGACTTCTGGATAAGTGGCATCTCATCTTTCAGATTATGAGACCTTTTTGCTCCTAGAACAAATATTGCAGGGCACAGGCTCCTTCCAAAATCTGCTGGCTGCGGACCAGTTGTTATCCATCTCCGATGGCACACTAACAGGGTTAGCCTGGAGAGCTGTTCCAGCTTTTATCACTCTTATGACATGTTGAATCTCTCTGCATGTTTTCTGGCCTGCTGCCAGAGTCTGCAACCTTTCTGCTCACTCTGTATCAGCAAAGCGCTTCTCAAAGCAAGCCTGCGTGTATAACCTGCAGAAAATCTAACTAAAACCAGTTGAAACTGCTGTACCTCTATAAGTATTTATGTAAAACATGCTTTTGCAGTTTGGTTGTCTTGAGTATTCAGGTGTGCTTTTATGCATTTACAAGGAGAAAATTCATCAGTCATTATCTGTGAGAAACAAGTGCTGCTATCCATCAATTACAGAAGGGTATATCGGGTTATTTCCAAACAATAATTTGTTCATACTTCTACAATGAGACAGACCAACCTCATGTGGTAGCACTCAACACAGCTGCCAGTAACCATGGCAGCACTTACATGGGTACGACACAGCCCACGGGCCAGAGGTAGCTCAATCCGACTCAGTTTAAATAAAAAGAAAAAACACAAAAATGAAAATGCATTTGTTAAAGCCACTCTATGTAACAATAACACTTCTGACCACATGGGGGCATCACATCACAAGAAAGTTCATATGTCATCACAGCATCACTGGTGAGACAATGAAGCATTGCAAGGACCCTCACCGCTCATTAGCACAGTATTGTCAGTGGCTCTGCATAGCATAGCAGCTCTGTATGTCCCCTTGTGGTCAGAAGTGGTGCTGCTACGTAGAGTGGCTTTAATAATTCTACTCAATACAATAAATGTTATGCTCTAAATTTACTTTATACACATGACTGCAGACTTACAGATTGGAGTAGCTTTGCTGGAAGAACCATTAATGGAATGAAATGCTTCAAAAAAAAAAAAAAAAAAAAAAAAAGTTGACTCAGGCTGCTGCAATCCAGCTGTTCAAGTATTTAATTTAACATAAAAATCAAGTTAACAGTTTCACACAGCCAGTTTAGTCTTATCCTTGCTTTCCATCTCCAGTTTCTTTAAAATGATCTGTTTGTGTCATATGATAGCAAGTAATGTTATTTTAACAAATGACCATCAGCTGTACAGTTGCATCACTAAACAACCCTTCTGATGGTTTACAAACAAACAAAGTGTGTTTCACAGGAAGTATGTGCCATTAGATAACACAGTGAAGTGTTTGGAGAAAGTCTTTGAAATCCATCTTCTATAGAACACCTACAGGTGCTGATTCAGACGGAATAGTCACTGTTCAACGCACTAATGCTTTTGTTCCTGAAGGTTATTGTGTGCTGAGAATACCATCGTCTGCATTACCACATCCTCTGTTGTGACGTAGACAACAGTGACTCGCCTCAAGCCAAACATAAAATCCCCAAAACCCTGGGGGAGGGTGCAGTCAAGGTCATTTGTCTACGTACAAAGCCATTTCAAGCTTGGTCTCTATAGGACGCTGCGAGTCTGACCACCATCATCAATCAGATTAATCACCACTGACTCACAAAACCACCATGATGAATGGCGGTGCTCTAGACGATCTGCGTCCTCTTGCATATTGGAAACTAGCAGCCAGGCCCGACATCCAGAAATGACCTAAAGTTGCTCATGACGAGAGAAAAATGCTCGACTTCATTATCGTTTTAGCAAATGGACTTCCATATTCCCGCAAGTAAGAACACAGAGGCTTTTATTAGCAGACCTTTATTTCTAATTCTTAGTTTTAATCAATATGAGGTGCTCTATTTTTCTATAGTGTAGGTACAGACGGATGAAAGGCAGCCCATCTTTTCATTATGTTTTGAACACTTTCAAATGAAAGCTTTGTAGTTGTATTCAGCCAGGTGGTGTTGAAATTACAGGAATCTGTGTAAAGTGCTGAGTTTCTGCATTCATTCATAAAAAACATCATCCCTGACGCAACAGACTACTAACAGGCAGAGCAACCTCCAAGCTCGCTTCTGTGTTTGTCTCTCTCTGTCAAGGTAATTCTGAGTGCATATTACATAAAATTCGTCTTTGCAGCAAAGGGTAAAAAAAAAAAAAAAGAAAAAAAAAAAAAAACCCTAAACACAAGCAAAAATAAACAGCCGGGTTTTTCACTTGATTGCTTTTTCTACATTTGAAGAA
>JBAMYA010046786.1:0-10805 GCA_037176975.1 Arrhamphus sclerolepis | reverse complement strand
CCTCAGTCATTCCACCTTAAAGCAGCTGCTCTCCACCTCAGTCATTCCACCTTAAAGCAGCTGCTCTCCGCCTCAGTCATTCCACCTTAAAGCAGCTGTTCTCCACCTCAGTTATTCCACTTTCTGATGTCAGAACTTGCTCAAACAGCAGTGAAGTTGCAGTGAAGGTACATGATTGTCTTTGCACGCTTCTTCTTGAGTTTCACAGATGTGCTCTGGAAGTCATAAAGGAAAACGGGGGAGAAGCAGAGCGGCAGAATCCCTCACTAATTTCTTCTTCCTGCTTTGTTTATTTGTGTTTTAACTCTTCTTCTTCCCTCCCTTCTGTCCCCAGAGTGCGACTGGAGCTGTAACGCCTGTAAAGGCCCTCTGCGGACCGACTGCCTGCAGTGCATGGAGGGATACGTGCTGCAGGATGGAGTGTGCGCTCAGGGCTGCTCCCCCGGCTCTTATCAGGACGGAGACAGATGCCTCGGTCAGTCCAGCACGAAGCCGATAAACACAACTGCATGTCAGGTTTAAGCAGCCGCTGATGTCATAGCTGCACAGATTAATGCTTCCTCTCCGCTTGTGTTTTTGTCACATTTCTTGAAGCTGATTTTACAGCAGTGTTTTCATAATCTGTACTTGACTAAAGCTGTTAATCCAGAGCAGCGGAGCCAAACAGTTTCCTAATGGAACCCTTTTTGCTCTTAGATCCAGAGACTCAGGTGAGTTAGTTCAGACCAGAGTCCAGACTGAACATGGTGAAGCAGCATTTAGCTGCAAACGAGTGGAACAAACTGCCAGTGGAGATCTGTACTGTTTCTGTTTTAATGATTTTTACCTAATTGTCTTATCTTAATTTGATTTCTTTTATTTTTACGCCTGGTTTTAGGTAAAGCACTTTGAGTTGTCTTGTACATGAAATGTGCTCTATAAATAAACTTGCTTTGCCTTTACAAGCTCTTCAGAGTAACTGAGAAGTTTTCTTCAGGCGAAAGGCAGGGCACCTCCTGGACAGGTGGCCAGTCCATGTTTGCAGTGAAGAACCATATAATAAATAATCTCAACAACACAAAAGTTCTAAATAGCTGTGAAGTCTTTTCCTACAGTCATAAAATAAAACCAAAAGACCTTGCCAACTCTTCCTCCTGTGTGCGGTTCCCAGGTTGTGATAATCACTGTTTGGAGTGTCAGGGTCCTGGTCGCTGCCTGGAGTGCCAGCCTCCTTACGCCACTCTGCAAGGACAGTGTGTGACTGAATGTGGCAGAAACTATTTCCTGGATGCTGCCTCCAAATCATGCAAATGTAAGAATTCCCTTTTTTTTTTTGAGTATGTGTCTTTTTTCGTGCATGGATAAAAGTTGCATAGAAAAATGCACATTTTGTTTAGCAAAGAAGGAAAAAGTGACCCTCTGACTGGTCTTCTTCTGCACTAGCCTGCTCATCCGACTGTGTGCTGTGTGACGGGGTTGGACGCTGCACGGCGTGCGGCGACCACACCTACCTCATGGAGGGCTACTGCACCCCCGACTGTGGACACGGGTATTACGCCGATCAGAAGACCAGAACCTGTCACTGTAAGAACACCACCCTAATTCCATGGCTTTTATTAACTGCATGCACTTTTTTATTCAGTCCTTCTTTACGCAGACGCAAATTGATTTTAACCCCAAAAAAAAGCTTTATAGCCGTTGACACTATTTTATGCCGTACATAACACCAACACTACCGAACAATTATTATGTGCCAATTAAATTGAGATTTGCTCATAAATATGCAGATGACAAGAAGACGTCACGTAAAATCTGCACGGCCTGTTGCTAGGCAACTGGATAGTTAATCAAAGTTCATAGTGGTTATGCTAACAGTGAGATTTCACAGCTGTATGGTGCTTTAGTGAAGCTGTGTGGTGGTGGGGGGAGGGGGGTGCGTTGTTAAATGTTAATGTCCGTTCAGAGCTGCGGTCCACGTGTCGTTCCTGTCACTGAATTACACGGCGACAGAAGCAACTCTATTCATCCAGATGTGGTCGTGGTGCTGTCAGACACCAGATGTTTGGGGTTTTTTTTTTGTTTTTTTTTATCTTAATTGGCTAGAAAACATAGAAAGCCACTGACAAGGAAGCTTTAATCGAATTACAACGTTATAATCCTTCAAATCCACATATGAGAGAAATAAATGAATACGGTCTGAAGTGAAACTGATAAATAAGTTAAATAAATACAACTCTGGCAGTAAGCGGGAATAAAAATGTGGCAAATCAAGACCTGAAGTCAGTCTTATCTCAAGTCTTGCAAATTATTTAACGACCTGTCAGTCACACAGGAGGAAACCTGTGTTTGATGTTTGGAAAACTTTGAGAAAACGTCATTAAAAACCCAAGTGCACAGTTTCACATCCTGATAAACGTATACTTGCTGACATCAGCCATCACAGCTGCATTTTTCTCCGCCTTTCTCAGGTAGTTTCATTTTCTCATAAACCTGCGCTCTTCATGCGAGTCCTCTTCAAATGTGCTGGTGAGGCTTTGTGGACTGACCCCAAACCCCAAACCCCAAACCTAACCCCAACCCCCCCACAATGTTTACTTCTGCAGCACATTTCATACACAAAGACAACTCAGAGCACTTCACAAAGGCATTAAGACGAAATAGATTAACATTTAAAAATTAAAAAACAATAATTTAGATGTGTAATTGGACAGAAAAAGGATTAAAACTCGACTAATGAAAGGAGCAGGAAAACAGTCTAACTGGAGGTTCTACCAGCCGTCTGCTGCCTAAAGATCTCAGAGCTCTACAGGGAAGCAGGAGTTACCCACAAAATCCATAAAAGAATAAACATAGAGACAGAATAAGGAAAAATCCAGGCAGAACCAGAAAGAAAGAGTCCTCTATTCCATCGTGGTCCTCTTCTCCGTGCTCCAGGGGGCTCTGGATTCCGGCTCAGGTCTGGGGCAGCTGGCGATCGTCCAGTCAGCGTCCCGCGAGGACGTCTTCATCCCACCTCTGACACCAGTCTGCAGCTTCACTCAGAGCGCTGCACCATGCAAGCCTCACTTATTCTACGCTAACAGAGTATGTCCAGCAAACATCTCACAGGAGCGCAGTCACACAGCTGATAGCTTATCTGTTTACCCAAAACACACAAACAGATTTGTATTTCTGATGCAAGAGCAGTGATCTACAAGCACGTCCAGTAACAGCAGCTTATCTGAAGACAACCCTTCCTGCAGGATTCTCAGCAAACACTGGACTGTTTTTTTAAGGACGTGAGTCAAAGTCATTATGTACAAGATGTTTTTATTATTCCAGTGCTGTTTGAAAGGTGAAGAGAAGAACTCTGTTCCAAGATAATGAAAACATCTCATGCAGTTTCATAAAGAATAGATGACAGACTGCCACCAACAAAGATCGCAGATCGCAGATGTCGTCGTGGCGGCGGTAGAAGTGCTCTGAGGATGTGGAAGGACGGCATTAACCTGCTGACATTTGGAGCGGCAGAGAAAAGAGCCTCGTCTGCAGAGACGGGTCATTAAAGGAGTCTTTACTTTCACTTCCCTCCGTTATCTTCAAGTAGCGGGTGTCAACCTCCACGCTGCGACGCCTTAGGCCTCCGGGGCACACAGCGGCGGTGAGCCGGCTCTAGAGATGTGACAAATCGCAGTCGTAATAGAGAAAATATGTCACCATCCAACCTTTGAGATAAATGCTTCTTTTCTTGTGCGATAATGAACATCGTGAGCCTCTAGGCTTCAGCAATTACATGAGTTAATCTAAATAAAATAGCACAAAAATACATCCCCCTACCCTCTTTTTTTGCCAACTAACAATAAAAAAATAGCACTAAACTTTCCCATTTGCAAGTATAATTATATGGCCAAAAGTTTGCGATTTTTTTAGGGTGCATATTGGCATAGTTAGAGGAGATATAATGAGATTACAGTGTGGCATTTCAAAAGAGCTGATCTTTAAAAAGTTTCCTAACAAAGTTCAGTCAGTTCCAATTAAAGCCAGCATCTAAAATGCCACGTTGAGGCCCAGATGTCTCCTTTCTCCCCCACAGTTCTGTTTCTCTTATTTTCATTCCACAGCCTCCTCACCACCCCGACACCTACTTACCATCTCACCCAGCCTCATTGTGTTATCACTTTAGACTTCAGGCTTAAAAAAAAAACAAAAAAAACCCCAGAAACATTAAAGTATTAATTGCAGTAATCAATTCAGTTCAATTCAGTTTTATTTCTAAAGCCCCGTTCAAACACAAGTGCAACTCGAAGCATTTAAAGAGTGAAAACCAAACATAAAAGCAACAGATGTTGAATAAAGTAAGTTATAAACAATGATAAAATAGACACTTAAAATATGTAAATGAACCAGTGTAATAAAACTAGTAAAATGAATAAATAAATTAACCATAGATGCTTTCGTAAAGGAAGGTCTTAAGTTTATACTTCAAAGTAAAGACAGAGCCGTATAAAACTGGTTCTGTCAAGAGAAATGAAACTGCTGGGTATTGAGGTTCTGAGTTCTTCAGGGTCAAAAATCATGATTTCAGAGGTAGAAAGCCACAGAGAGAAGGATCCTGGTTCACATCCTGGCAGGGGTCTTTTCTGGATGGTCTCACTTTCATGGTTTTTGTCCGTGTACTTCCTCAGTCCAGTGATTGATTGGTGATTGTAAGTTGGTGCTTGTTTGTTTTGACTGTTGATGCTTGTTGGTCCTCATGCGGCCCTGTGATGGACAGGTGACCTGTCCACCTGTAGCCCTGTGATGGACAGGTGACCAGTCCACCTGTAGCCCTGTGATGGACAGGTTACCTGTCCATCTGTAGCCCTGTGATGGACAGGTGACCTGTCCGCCTGTAGCCCTGTGATGGACAGGTGAGCTGTCCGCCTGTAGCCCTGTGATGGACAGGTGACCTGTCCGCCTGTAGCCCTGTGATGGACAGGTGACCTGTCCGCCTCTAGCCCTGTGATGGACAGGTGACCTGTCCACCTGTAGCCTGCCGTTCACCTGAAGAGAGCTGAGACAGGCTCCAGCAGATCCACGGGGATAAGCAGATATACATCAACATTCAATATTTCCTCGCCATGTCGACCTCGTTGATTGGAATTTGTTCTTGATGGTCTCACGATACACAAAAGCACGAGCTCTAAGCATACCGAGGTAAAACATAACGTGATACAATCCAGACTAATAAAAAACAAAGCGGATAAAAACAGATAATGGTTGGATGCTGATCATGCAGGGCTGCAGTTTCCAGATGTGTCACGAATGTTGCTAAATTTAACGAGCGATACCTCGTTAAGCATTTCATTAGCCATCAGATGAAAGGGCACAAGGGTTTCATCATGTTAAAGGACTTTTTTTTAATTCAAACTTGAATGACAAAACGGACTGGCTGACAAGTTAGTAGTGAGACTGTTTGGGATCATGGTGAAGACGGAGATGAGGCAGGACAGCAGACAGAAAGACAAAGTCCAATGAAGCTGTGATGCGCTGAAGACCAGCCAGGGTTTATAAACTGCAGAGAAATAAGATGGTGCTACTCAGTGGAGGGGAACAGCCAAAGAGCTGGAGACCACGCCAACGGCACACAAACACCCACAGGCAACAGTCAAAATTACCTCCCTATAGGCTTTACCTAAGCTCTTCCTTTATCCTATCCTTTATGAAAAGGTCAGGGAACAATGATAAAATAAATCCATCCATCCAATTTCTATTCCAGTTTTATCCTGCTCAGGGTCATGAGGTCTGTGCCAGCTGTCAAAGGGCGAGAGGCAGGATATGCCTGAACAGGTGGCTAGTCTGTCGCAGCTCACACAGAAACAGACGTGCACGCTCCTGTCCACAAATGAAAATCTACAATCTAACATGCATGTTTGTGGGAGGCAAAACAAAAAAAAAAACATGTAGGAATCCAGCCAGGATTCAAACCGGGACCCCCCCTCGCTGTGAGGCGACAATGCTAATCATCCTACCATCACACTGCTGCAGTGAAATTCTGACTAAACTTACAGCCAATTCATGGGTTTTGCATCTGCTCATGCACAAATCCTGTGTTATGTAAATTTAATCTTCAGCGGTAGTGCATCAGTGTCCTTCTGGGTCCATCTGTGGCCCACCATGTGCATCCCAAAAATCTGCAACGGCACCGACTGTCAGGCGTCACCAGAAAGCAGACACGGAGAGCCAAAGGATGCTGGGAAAGTTTATTGTCATGGCTGAGGAGGTCTGGTGGGTTGCAGATGAAGCGATGTCCACGGGCTGGGATGCAGGTGGCAGTGAGAGACGGATCTGTGGGGGTGCCACACGAGCATAAGCATTAAAGCAAGGAAAAGAGCGAGGATTGTGTACGTTAACTAAAATGAGAAGGACTGTCGGAACGGATTTTGTTATCTGGTGGTGCGTAAGAGACTCCCGGACCACAGCAGCAGGGATTCCTGTTTTGAGGAGAGACTTTGCAGAAGCATATAAATGCACACTATGAAAAAGTTTCACGACAGAAAACTGAAACAAACCCAAATCCGGCCCAAAAGACCGAACAAAGACGGTCATGAGACTATAACAAGAACATTTCTGAGGAAATGTGATGACCGCCTGTTTAATTCAGTACCATGGAGAGCAGCTGCTTCACGTCAGAAGGTTTACAAACAATTCTACCAAAAAAATTATTCATATTTGTCAAAACTTGTGATTTTTGTAAAATTCCTTTTTTTTTATTAAAAATAAAGTTTGTAATTTTAAGAGAAAAAGAATTATAGAAAAATTTGCAATTTTCCAACTTGATTTTATGTCACAATTGTTGGAAAATGATATTTTGCAACAAACAAAATGTAATTTTAAGTTAAAATGCAAAGATTTTGTGACATTTGTAATTGTACGAGTCATTATTGTTCAAAATTACCATTTTTACAACAAAATTAGCTTTTTGGCCAAAAAAAAAGTGATTTCAAAAGAAAATTGTGATTTTTAGTACAAAGTCTCAACTTTATGATAAAGAGTTCTTATGGCAAATATTCACTTTTTTTTTTTATAAAATAAAAAAATAAAAACAGATGTGACATTATGAAATTCTCCCTTTTACATCAAAATTCTTTGGGGTTTTTTTTGTTTTGTTTTTTTTAATTAGCCATTATACAAGAGAATGGATGAGAAAGAAAATAATAACCGTCCCTTTAATGGTAACCATGGTGATGATGTGGCCCAGGATGAACTAGTCTGACATCTCTGCACTAAAAGTTGTTTAATGTGTAACTGACCTGTTGTTGTGATGTTCTATTCATTTCAAATGAGCAAAATTTAAGAAAAAAAATACCTCTTTTCCAATTTTGATACTTTAGAAAAGGCATTATAAATTTGTATTATGTAGCACATTTCATTCACAAAAGCAACTCAAAGTGCTTTACAAAGGCATTTAGAGGAATTAGGAAAGAAAAGGTCACAAGAGTGTGATTATAACTTCCTGGATGAGGAAATGATCTCCATCCATGTCATGAAGGAGGGTCCAGTGTTTCCTTTGCTAACATCAGTAATAAAGGAAGCAATGGAGCGTCTTTCCCTGAAGATTAACTCCAGCTGGCTCATATCTTGGCTGCAACTCAGCCATTTTTGGGTCATTTCACCGAGCAACTTTCATGAGTAAAACTTACTGTTTAACCTCTGGAGGTCAAGTAATTTCACTTTTGCTTTTCCCTCCCTCTCAGCGAACACCAACAGCCCTGCCCTCCAGATCAACAGCCCCCTGCTGGTTCCCCTTGATGGAGATGCCCCACTGACGCCCACCATGCTGCAGGTGGAGGACCCCGACAGCCCCGCTGAGCGGCTGGTCTTCCGACTGGTTCTCGGTCCGAGTAACGGTCGCCTGGTCGTGCTCCCAGGGGATGAAGGAAAAAACCAGAGGGGAGGCGAAGACGGGCGCGAGCTAAACAGCGACGACACCTTTACATGGTCGGACCTAAAGCTGGGCCGAGTCCGCTTCAGGCACAGGAGAGACGAAGCAAGGTCAGTATAACAATCAGAAAATGGTGCGATAAAATTAAGTAGAAATGCAATTAAGTGCAAAAAAGCTCAATTTTACCACACCGCTGATGTGTTTATCCAATTTAAGCGAACTGTTAAAAATCCCACCCAGACTTCTGACAGCTGAGCGACTACATGAAGCTGACGGACCAGGTGTGTCAGCAGAACCACAGAGTACATCTGACGTTCCAAACCTCCGTCTTGTTTTCATTAAAGTTCAGAAAGTTAAGCTTCATCCAAGCTTTAAGATCACTAAGACAGCTTAACCCTCACAAGGCCTCAAGCCCTAACCGACCTAACCTTTGCATCAACCCGGGGTCATTCTGACCCAATTCTTTAAGGAAGGCTGGAATGATGTTTCCACATAAACCAGAATATCATCAGCAAAACAACGGAAGGAGACATTATGCTTCCAAATATGGACCCTACAGGCAACATCTACAGTGAAAACAGCATGTCGGCCAGAATAGAGCCTTGACGGGAGCTGCAGAAGAACATTCACCAAGTAGTTGAGATGTTCAGAGCCCTTTGATGAATGTTGCATCACCAGTACATTCTGTTAACAAGAGTTTCTTCTAAAAGCCTGCACGAAGCTTACCCTGGGCTGAAAATGAAAAATAAATATAGCCTAATTGTAAAAGTAGTCAACAATGAAGAACCTGGAGAGGAATATTTGGCCATTGACCTCAGTGACTGTCTGAAGAACATGCCAGCTTAAGAGCCATTCAGAGCCCTGATCAACTGCATTAGCACAACTTTTTGTTTAATTTCAGTAAGAGTTGCTTTTTTATACTGAGAGAAAGAAAAAAAGTTAGTGACTTGAAATGTTACCGTTGACCAGGCAACCTAAGGTCAGAGGGGAAAGGCCTGCAGGTGCAACTATCAAACGTGCACTCTGCAAACATTGGAGCTGATAGAGCCGCCTGATTGGTTAAAAATGCAATGTCAAACAACGCAGCCAAAGCCCTGAAAGGGTTCTCAACGCAACCATGTAATCCACAGACCGCTTTTCACACAAGACTTTAAGGAAACTGTGTTGAAATGTAGTGAAATAGAAGTACTGCTGCAAAATGTAATGAAGTAAAAGTATGTGATTTTAGTTTTACTTAAGTACAGATGTATAAAATTTACGTCAGTACAGTAAGAAAGTACAAATACTTTGATAAATTCCAGCTCTGATAAACAGTGAGACGTTTCCTTTTTTTAGCCTGTTTGACGTATGTTCCTCCTCGGTTATAAAGTCATTTCTATTAACCTACAAATGGAGCAGAAAGACGAAAACATCTGTGCGTTAGATTTTACTTGATAAGGGCGTATTTTCATATTCTGCATTTTCACAGCGTTTGACCCCAGTCTGATTAAGCAGAGAGCATCCAGGACCAGGGATCAAAGTGTTTCTGCTGCGTAGACCGGTCTGTGTAGCCTCTTTAAAGCTCAGACGGATACCCGCTTTTTAAAGCCGCATCTGTTTTGCCTTTTTCTAAAGGAAGACAATAATAATTCATATTATTGCAAATAAAAATAGACAAAACATAAACAGACTGGGCAGTCCTGACTCAGCTGTTGTGGCCCACAGCGGCGGGACACCAGCCGATTAGCAAAATATGATCCACTGCCCAGTTTTGAGCCATTATATTAACAGAGACAGTAAAATGTAAAGGCCCAGATAAGATTAAATTGGTTTATTACAGCCGTATTTTTAAATTATATGAAGAGGAGGATGGCTGCAGACCCAGTGCTGCAAACAAATGCTTCCAGATTTGGCTCTCTTAACTAATTCAAGGAATATTCCCGAGTCAAATCTACACTTCATCTATTACTAGATGGTAATGAGTGTGAAAGTTTGTTAAGGAGACTGAATCAGTTTTAAATTTGAATGAAATACACGTTTTCAGCATGGTGGATTTAACAACACCAGAATAAATTATTTCAAGCCCAAAACATGTCAGTGGGAGTTGGAAAGGGTCCTTACAGGTCCAAAACAAGTTCATTTTAACAGTGTACAAAGACTGAAAAGGAAATGAAAATGTCTTGGTTTTGTTTAGTGGTCTTGACTCTTGAGGCTGAAGCTCTGCTCCCCATGATGCCGGGGTGGGTGGATGGAGGAGGAACCCCGAGGGCCCTGAGATTCTGAATTTGACTGTTAGCTAGTGCAACAGATGAAGGACGGGGGTGACGTGGTGAAATAGGGCTCAGGTGATGACGCAGGTGAGCTGTCGATAAAAAGAGAAAACTGTCAGCTTTGGATGATTTTGTTCCAATTAGCAGGGTTTGAATTGTATCACTCTCTAGTTCGGGCAAGTCTGAGGTGAACCAGGATTTTATTATATATACAGGACTGTAAGCAGGCGGTGAGGGAGGAGGGTGGGAGTGTTGGTTTGCTGGAAAGGTTGAGCTGGGTGTCATCCGTGTAGCCGTGGAATGGACATTGAAGAGGAAGAGGGTAGATGATAAAAATGGAGAGGCCCAAGGACAGAACCCTGGGGGACGCCTAATGAACCGTGGGAGGGGTGAGAGCTGGAGGACTGTTCTGCGTTACTTCATCTGTGTTTCATCTAAGTGATTGTTTGTACCTGCGTCTCATTTTCCCCTAAATCTATATATCATCTTGACTTATTCCTACCGTGTTTACCCTCGTTGCCTGGTTCAGTCTTGATCATCTTGTCATGGCTTTTGTCTTTTGCCAGAAGTTCCTGTTCTCAGATCTTTTGTGTGTGCGTGTGTGTGTGTGTGTGTGTGTGTGTGTGTGTGTGTGTGTGTGTGTGTGTGTGTGTGTGTGTGCGTGCATGTTTCTG
>JBAMYA010046785.1:0-10807 GCA_037176975.1 Arrhamphus sclerolepis | reverse complement strand
AATTTCACAACCACCCCGCCCACCCCCCTCCACACACACACACACACACACACACACACACACACACACACACACACCAGCTGAAAATTCCCTTGACAAAAAGATAGCGACCCTCACATGTCCAAAGGCAAAAGAGAAAAAAAAAAAGATTTGAGAATTTTAAATTGGAAAAAAAAAAGACTGTAAACATCTTTCCTTAGGGAGCAAAGTAATTAAAAGTCCGATTAAAAATCATGATTAACCATTTTATATCATCAGCAGGGACAAAAAACTTAACAGGCACATAGATTTTTTTTCTTTCAACAACATGCTCAGAAACTAAAAATAGGAAAAAAGAGCTTTATCTTAAAGTCATCACCTGAGATAGTCTAACTTTAGAATCCAACTATATTGTTTAATTACAAACATGAGAAGCGTTTATTCTTGACAGAACACTGTTATGGAAACTTAGCAGGCAGTTATTCCGTTGCTGATCTGAAAATAGCATCATGTTTGTTTATATTTCATGGGTTTATTTTATCTTTCAACAACACTGCAAGTATGCCATTGACCAATGTGCATACATCTTTAAGTGAAGAATCAGTTTAAAATGGAAAAGGGAGGTTATGTATAAAGCAATTACATTTCACATGGCAATATTCAATACATTCTGACAAAAAATAGTGATGAAGCAAAAAATGAAACTGGTCAATCTGAACTATGTGCATGCATGCAGGAGGTTTCCTGTACCTGTCCTCCCAGCTGTTTCATGATTGGCTGCAGTTCGCTGAAGAGGTCATAACCTTGGTGGAAGAACGTCAGATGGGCATACATGAAAGACAGCATCTATTTAAAAAAACAAAAAAAAAACAAAACAGGGATTAGTCAAACAGCCTACAGAAATGACTCCCACGTTTATAAGAAGCAAACTCACCGATTTCAGGATTTCTGATCGCTTTTTGGACTGCAGCACATTAATCTGGAAACAACAATAATGAAAGAGTGAGCAGAAGGTACACGTCCAGCAGCCAAAGCCAACAAAAACAACATACATGAACCAAGAGAACAGAAAAAACACACCACAATAAAAAAAAGAAAGTGGAGGTTGAGGATTAAAAACAAAAGTCATACTGATAGAAAATGGGAAAATTTAAAAAAGCTGACAAGCATGAAATGAGTGGATAGAAATTAGATGGGGGGGAGTAATAATAATTGAACATCACCACGGGCTTTTCTAAATAGTGCTTCATCATACAGGCACCAGGGGGAGCCCATTGTCTGGTATTCAACCCACAGATGTACTGCAGTTGAAGCCCATTTCAACTATTATCCTCACTGTCTTTGCTGTTGCCTCAAGTCTTGTTGTTTGAGCGTGAAACACTGACTCTTGTCCAGGCATATTATTACTGTGCCGCTTGTCTAATTTGGAAAAGGTCATTTTAGGTCAATGTTGCAGCTGAGGGATGCACGGATCATTTTAAATACAGACACCGACGCTCTCGGCTTCATTTTACCAACAGGAGCCAAGAATTGCTCTTTGACAGCAAAGTCACAGACTGGGTGTGGTGATGCATTTGGCTAGCAGGAAATGCAGGGCAGCCTCTGAACACTTCATCGTCTGATGCTTATGAAGTGACTTGGGTCCAGGGTTTGTTTTGTTTGTTTGTGGTCAAGAAAGTAGAGTCACCCTATTTCAATACATCAGAGAAGAAGAGTTAAATCCATTTTAAAGGACTGCAATAATTTTATGACTGCAACTTGTAAGGCAGGCTGTAAGGCAACACTGACCACACTTGTTTTTGTATGGACATGTTAACTCCCATCCTGGGAAGAAAGCTTATTTTTCCATCTCAAAGCCACAGCCACTGATGCATCACAAGTTTTACAAGCCCTCTGCTTTTTTGGATTACAGGCAGTAGTAGTTTTGACTGGAGCAGTGCCCCTAAATGATGGTAATTATGCTGGTACAATTCACATGGGGTCAAGACAACAGCCACAAGCAAAAGTTACAAGCAATTAGCTGGTAATTGTTTGCTAAGTTGTGGTAATTCCAGCCTTTTAGGATGGAAACGATGCTTAATTTCAGCACAATTAAGTCTGTCACTAAACATTTTAAATTTCACGTTGTTTTATGTGTGCAACAGTCCTGTATTGTAACTGTTTTGCTGCGGTGCTGAACCCTGAAAAGATTAATAAAAATGAAAGAAAAAAAAGGGATATGGAGTGTGCCACATTTTCTTCACTTACATTTGGTAAGGATTATCTGAGTTTCATCTTTCCTACTCTGAAAATATAGGAACATGTTTCCATGTCAAGGCTGTTGGTCATGAAGACGTCATATGGCTATACTAACTCTTTTTTTCCTCTGTGTAGGACATTTTCTTTTTTTTTAATTTCGAGCGAAGGTCCTCTACCCATTTCTTTTTTTTTCCTTCTACACCTTGTAAAGCGACCTTGGGTTCCTTGAAAGGTGCTATATAAGTGCACGTTATTATTTTTATTAAGTCAATCAGGGAAACTAACAATTTATTATCTGGATCATTGTTGTACAAAATTCTAGGAGACATTTTCTCATGTTAAAATGTCATGAACAACGTCAATCAATCATTTTCTTCTCTGTACATCATGCATGTCACTTTAAACCATCCACCACGTAATTAGGTCAAGCTATCCCTGCCCAAAAAAATTTAAAAAAATAAAAAAATCTAAAACTGCACAAATAAATGCATGCACAAATAAAAAGAAGTTTGTCAAGTGTTTGCTGCAAGCACAGTTTGCAGCAGTTTGTTGCAGCTGTTTAAAGTGCTGACTGCACAAACCAAATGTGAAACTTCAAAGGAGCCTCATTTAAATCAGCTGAGCTAGCTGCTAGCTTAAAGATTTCCTGTAAGCACACTAAAAAAGCATGATGATCATTCGAATAATTCCTCACAGCCAGACCTCTTTTACAAGACTGCAATTACGCAGTACCTACAACAAAGTGCTGAACCTCTGCTGAAACCCGTTTTCAGGTTTCTATTCATTCACTGCCTCATTTTGTGGAGATCTGTTCCCATCAGCATTGTCTGCTTCTTTAGAGAGCCCTTCTACAAAAACATCTGACAGCTGCTTTATCAGAAACCACAAAGCATTCATTGGAGCTGTAGTGGCTCAGAGGACACCAACGACAGAGCTGATGTACGGGAACGGGAACCTTTCACCACTCTGGGTCAATGTACAAGACATTTATGTAGCTTGACACCTTGAAGAAATCTTAAAAATAATGTATTATTTTTAATAATGCATTATTTTTAATAATGTATCGTAATGAAATGGTAAATATTGATGGAGGAATACTGCTTGGAGAATGTTTCACCTAACTTTAAATAAATATATATAAGAAAAAACTAAGTTGTTCTCTTGAATACTTTCTACTCCATTTCCTTGTCTACTCATTTTCAAATGATCCTCCTTCACGTTATGAGTCATTTCTCTTCTAATGAACATGACGTCAAACATGATGAGACTATATAATAATCACTACTTTTTATATTTATCAGTGTAGGTTCTGATACGACTGAATGACTTGAAAACAAAACATTGCACGCATCACTTTATCGTCCACTTGGTTTCCAACGTTTGTTAAATTGTTTACTGATATTGTGAACGGCTTACTTGTTTGTCTAATTCTGCTGCAGCTGTTCCACATCCACTCAGACAACAAACCTTTTGTGATAGTGTGCAAGTGTGCAGTACATATATGTATATATGATATATGTATGTATGTATATGCTGACATCTCTGCTAATACTGCCACTGATTAGGTATTCAGTTGAAATCCAACAGTGAGTTATTCTACCTGTAAAACGTAGTCGAGGACAATGTGTCGGAAGCACTTGCGTGTGGCAGTGAGGATGTTGGTGGCCTCCTCAACTTCATGTTGCCTGTTGCGGGGAGCCTGCGCATTCTTGATAAGTGCAGCCTCCTTCTCCTCACTAACTTTATCAAATTGTTTCTTGGCTTCTTTGAACTTCCGCAGGTCACTGAAAAAGAAGGAAATATTAAATGAAAGAGCCATTATTATACAAGCGTTCCAAATTATGTAGGAATTGCTTCAGGGTTGTGGGGATGTTTGTCCGAGCCAACATTAAGCCAAAAAGAAAGATATACCTCACACAGGTCTAAAAAGACTTTTGCTTATATGGGGGACTAGTCTGAGCTGACTTTAAACTCTCCACTGTGTAATTCATCCAAAATGTAACCAAAGCCCCCAAAATCTAAAAAGAACAAATAAATAAATAAATAGAAATGGTTGTGTAACATATACAAAACTTATATTAGCAACCACATATATTAGCTTAAGCAGACAAAGTATGTCTTTTTTTAAAACCCAAAATATGTCCCTTTTAAAAGTTCAATAATTGGACCATATTATCATGGTTAATTGGTCTATTTACAAGCTTTCTTTTACAAGCATGAATACTGATGATGTAGGTGCTTAACCCAGATATGCCTGGGGAAAAAACTGCTAACCCTTACAGTTTAATGAAATAAACCACAGCTGCTGTGGCTTTCTGTGATTCTATTAACAGTCTGAATTTCTGAGCTGAGGCTTGGAACATGTGACAGAAGGTCTAGAATTCAACACAAATTTGTACAAATTTGTCTTCATATTAAGTCTTTTTCACATTCTGTTGATATTTTCATTTGTCTTCAAAAATCCTCCAGCATTATACTCAACTCAAATATGAATAGTTTCAGTACTTTAATTATAATACTATATACAACACAATGGATTTAAATTATCACAGAGTAAAGACTTTTTTCCCCCTTTTTTTTTTTTTTTTTTGCAAAAACACAAACTGTTCAATAGGTTTTATTAATCTTTAGTAAGTTAATACACACTCTTTCATAAACATGTGCAGCTGGGTCCTGATAGATCTCTGGGCTTGATCAAACAATATCTGTGAAGAGAGAAAACAAAAAGTGAGATAGCTCATTTATATTTGAAGTAAAATTATATTGGTTTATTTTTTTCATCTAATACTGAATAGTTTGTGAGAAAGAAAAAATTTTATAAATCTGTTGCCTTTCTAGGCGAGTCAGCAATCAGCTTCTCTGTCTGAGGATTTTTGTTAACATCACAGGGTGCAATTAAGCAGCTAAATTTACACAAACACCGACTTTGTAAACTCCCCTCATAAAGACATACGCAAGAAATTCTGTGTGATTTGCTTTTCTTTCCTTGTTTGAGTCATACCCTCATTAACATGGACACTTCCTTAAAAAAAAAAAAAAAATCTTTTAATCAAAAGAAAAAAAAGCCACAAGCACTTCAAGTAGGACATCAACACAATTTGGTTGCGAGATAAGACAATATGAGCAGTGTGGCTGGGAGAGGCCAACGCTGACAAACAGATTGGGCCCTGTGTGAGCAGATCATGTGCTGAAAGACTGCTGAATGGCAAAAAACTATCAGTCAGCTGATGTGGTCAGTGTCTCCACTGATGAGTAACAGCCGCAGACCTTCACTGTGGCTCCTGCAGGATTTTAGGGACTCGTCTGGAAAGCTAATAAGGGGACCTGGTGAGCAAAGACCAACTGTTGAGTCATTGTAGTTTTCTCATCCCACATTTATTTTATGAGTTTTGAAGACATGCAGGACACCTTCTTTCATATTTAGGATTAAACTTTTCAGTGTTACAGACTGACTCAAAGGCAAAAGAAAATGTTTCTATAACTTGTTAAATTCATCTAAATCTGAACAGGCAGCCCTGTGGCTAGAAGAATCTGTCAGATGTATCCATATGAGATACAACTGCCATCCATTTCTGGCCAAAATAAGTCCACACAAAGTCTTGCTTTGTTTGCATAGGGACTGAATGACCCTCAACAACGGACCCAACACCTCCCAAAGCACCCCCCTGAAGGTCTACTTCAAGTTCACAAAGCAAATATAGATAATGTAATTGGTAATGCAAACTCTAATGCTCTCATCAGGACCCTAGAGAGGATATATTGGTGGTCCAGTGTTACACAACCAGGAAGGAACCTGCATTGCTCCTCCTGAATGTGAATTCAGCTCTTTTCCTACACCCCTGCAGACCTTACCAGGGATGCTAAGGAGTGCAGTTCCCCTGTAACTGGAACACACCTATTGGGTCAAAATAAGAAACCCCTGTTTTTATGAGTATTGAGAAATCAATGGAGCTTTTTCCATTTAGGATTGTAACAACATCACAACAGTATTCTTGCTTTAATGGTAAATATTGTGTCAGGGAGTCCTGAATATTACAAAAATATTGTTCAGTTTAAGTGAGAAAAGTGGAAAGATTGGATTAAGGAAGAAAGAGGTCCACTGACAACTCAGAAGACGGTATCATCTTAACCCTGCTGCCAGCTTCAATGTCTCTCTCTCAAGATTTAGCTTGAGATTTTTTGGTCTCTTGTTCATTATCACCCAAATCTGAATTTTAACATGTTATCATTAAGTTTGGATTAACCTTTGGTCCAAATCTGAAGTATGCATAGTAAAAGTGTCTCTAATATGCTGGCACAAAACTATGGACATGATATGTAGCGCTAATAAAGACAAAAGTTCCTGAAGAGTAAAAGAAGCAGCACCATCTTTATTTATTATTGGGAGTGATAACAGAGCGCTTTAAAATACAATGCAACAGAACCAACAGAATACACAAAGCATTTTGAAGGCTTGAACGGTTTCTCTGATACTTCAGAGAAACCGCATGACAGATGACAACAGCATAATAAAATACTGGCCATGACCATGGTTGCCCTAGTGATGCATAATTTATTCCAACAGATAAGTTCCAATGTTGCGCAACATGTAGTGCAGGAACTATATTTTATGAGCGAGAAAAAGGCTTTGCTCCATGCAGTTCAATGGATTTTTTCTTTTTTCTTCTTTTTGTCATGCACTATGAAATGCCAAAACTTTGTTCAAAATGTAATCATGGTTCGGGGAGGTGGGAGGGGGGTTGACATTTTTGTTGTTGGCCCAAATAGCTTTGCTTTAACCACTTTTTTATGGACAGGCAATCTTTCGGCAACACACTGCTCCACAGTGTCAAATTATAGCCACTTCCTCATGTCTAACCAAAATGTCTAGGCCTCAAACTTGTTCCTTGTGCATTTTTGCCTCTTTTTCACAAGACACTGACCATCCACTCAAGGCACACTGTCTTTGTCTACTAAATTGCTGCTTTCTCAGCGACAAATCTAAACTCTGATACTTAGAGTTGTTTTCAACTATCAAGACCATCTGGACTTTGTCATCACACAGTTGTCAAAGGGAATACAATGATTGCAATACATCCGGTTTCCCACAGCAATAACAGCTTACCATGTGATAGTTGATCATCTCCTGCAGACTCTCTGCAAACTTTGTGAGACTAGACTGTAAACAGAAAAAAAGAGGACAGCCATGAAGGAATGCAGAAAGAGGATGTGACCATGTGCTGTGGTGAGTAAGAACACAATTAAACGACAAAATAGTACAAAGTTGCATAAATTGAGATGAAATGAAACTCTTGTTGCTAAACAACAGACATAGCTCCACTGGCACAAGCTCTTCAGGTCTGACTGCTGAGTGGGAATTAATAGTGCTTTAAAAGCTTTTAAGACGAGGGTCAGCGTCTTTACTTTTTTGAACTTGTTGACTCAGTTAAAAAGTTAAAGGAACACCGTATAAGATTTTCTCCCATCTAGCAGCAAGGTCGTATACTGCAACCATTCTTTATCTCACTCCTTTTCTCAAGACTCATCTCTGTCTATGGTAGCAGAGAAATTTCATTGATCCGGGAAAAAGAGAAGTTGTTGACCAACACAACTTCTAGTAGTATTCTCTCAGCTGATGAGGGTTAGTTTTGTGAAATAGTTATTTTTATTTAGTAATTTAGACTGAAAAATGTCATACGTCCATTACAAGACAACTCATAATGTGTCTTTTTTTAGTTTTAGATCGATTACTTCAGTGCTAATATCAGCCAGCAACAACTGAAAATGAAGACAAGCTACTCTAGCAATATAGCTACTGATCTACGTAGCCACTATATTATATCTATAGCGTGGGTAGAGGCTCATGGAGCTCGGGAGGCAGCGGGTTCCCTGAGGTTGGGCAGCGAGACAAGTGCAGGTACCGGGCAAGAACCCCTCGCAGACCCACATCGCAACCCCACTCTAATCCCCTGCTGAGGGCCACCCACCACTGCCAGAGAGTACACGTAACACAGCCAACATGGAGACGTGAGAGTTCACCGCCAGCTGCGCCCAACTCATGAGAGGATGGGGCCAGACTGGGACCGGAGAGAGAGTAGGTAAGGGAGGAAGAGCGCTGGGAAACAGTAGGGGTGGCAGGCCCCCGCAGGCCCAAGCGCCACAACCGGGTGTCCCGACTGGTCTGTGATAATTATCAAAACAAAACAGCAAATGCGAAGCTGTATTTTCCTGGATGTTCCCTGCTGTGGACCATAGTTTCAAGATGGCGGCGCAACATGGCGATCACCATTGAATACGCAATGCATATATATATATATATAAATGGCAAATGCAAGACCTACCAGAACACTGTGATTTGTTGATGGAAGTAATTACTAATTAATAAGGTCATACTTTTGAATGAAATAGTCCATTTTTGTTAATAGACAACCTGAAATATTGCACAGTATCCCTTTAAGGCTAAAGCAGTGAACCAATTGCACAATCACTAAGAGGATGTGCTTTTCTCATCACACAAGTTCCTATGAGAAAACAGAACATCTGACCTCTGACAGGCCCAGTGGACAAAGGCTTAGACTTGTACTCATTCATTTCAAATTTGTATCAATCTGTTAATGTCATCATGGATGAAAGTACTTAAGAGAGAAAATAATGTACATAAACATCTAGTAACTATTAAGAAAAGAAATCAGTCAGAAAACCCCAGCCAGCAAAAAAAGGAAACATGAAAAACACAATGGTAAAGATGGGGACTTCCTATGGCTGTAATCATACAAGCTAGGTTTTTGTTTACCTCAATGACCTCATCTTTGCTGGACTGTTGCGCAAGCTCCCGGATCCCATTGACAAACTGCTTGTTGGCTGCATTGTAGGCATTTCCAGCATCAACCATCCCAATACATAACTTCACCAACTAGTGAGAGAGAGAAAAAAAATCAGCGTTGATGGGAGATTAATTGTGTTTGTGTCTGTGTGTGTGTGTGTGTGCATGCGTGTATGTAGGTGGGCATTAACAGTAATTTCTTCAGGATTGAGTCGATAGATAAAATGGAATCAGATTTCAAAAACTGTCACATGTTCCTGGTGACTATTCTCAATAAGGCAGTTTGTCGAGGCTCGTTTCCTCATTGTAAGTATATTCTCCTGTTGAATTAATACCCTTATTTTCCAGTTATTTTTTCTTTCTTGGTTAGCAGACATGAATAACAGCTTTTCCTTCTCTGTGCAGTGGAATCTCTGGCCCTCTCTCTGATGGCTGGATTTGAACAGTGCTGAATGACCATTCATTCTTCAGTGTTAACCCACTTTGGAATAAACATAATTGTTTTGTTTCTGTCTCATTGCTGTCTTTTCTTTGACTGCTTTCATTATTACAGACATTGTGTAACTTATGAGATCATCTTCTGTGAATGCTGCAGTTGAGAAGCCGTAGTTAAACATGCTACTTGTGAACATGAACCAGCTTCTGTATTTTAAGAAAATGCTTTTGTAAATGTTTTTTTTTTTGTAAGAATCTGTCATGTTTATTTATATTCTGTGTATGGATCAAAAGCACAATAAAAATTGCTAATATCATTATTCTGTGTTCATAAAAACTGTTTTGCTGTAAATGTTAAATGAGGGTGATAATGGAATCAACTGAAGCAGAGACAAATGGATGGACTGGTTTGATTATGATGCAGCTCTTTTTTTTTTCTTTTTTTTTTTAGCTCTATTATATTTCCAGCATGCAGTATATTAACTGTGTATACAAGTAATGATGTGAAAGTAACATGAAAAATCATCTGACCGTAGTAACTCTTCATTAGAGGCAAAAGTAATTTCATCATACTATTTAATTTACTAAATATTTACTCCAAAAAATTAAGTCAAATAGAAAAAATGAAAATGCTGTGGACATGAGATTTAAAAGAATAAGTTGCAGTCAGGGGGCTGCTAATTATCAGCCTTTCATCAACGATCATCAGCAGGTGTGTAGACTTTTCTAAAAGGTGGTTTTTGCAGTATGTTGGTCTGGAGCGCTCAGGTATGTGAATGCGGTGCCGCGAAGATTGTTGCACATCAAAATGGAAAATGGTTTGAGGCACCTTAAATAGCTCCCGCGGGCGGTTGCACGTCATTCAAGATAAGCACCTCTTCTCAAGCAAGCAAGAAGGGTTGTCTGGTGAGACATCTCACTCATATTACTCAGAGAACCGGGGTTATGTAGATAACCTAAAGTTCTCTTTCATAATATTTCACTCGATGTCTCACGATGGGATATGGTTGCTCCCGTATTGCCAGACAAGCTTGTCTAGCGTCCACCAACCTAACAGGAAAAGCAATCTGTTCCAATCAGGACAGCAAAACTGCACGTGCCCATGCACGGAGCGGAAACGTCCAGGATATAGAAACGGACAAAAGTGAGCGGCGAGGACCAACTCGCCGCAGCACAAATGTCCTGGACAGAAACTCCCCTAAATAAGGCCCAGGATGAGGCCAAGCCCCGAGTCGAGTGCGCTCGCAGGCCCACAGGTGGCTGCAAACCCTGACTTGTATAAGCCAGAGCAATCGCCTCCACTACCCAGTGAGACAGGCGTTGCTTTGTGACTGGTTTCCCCTTGTGAGGAGT
>JBAMYA010046784.1:0-10807 GCA_037176975.1 Arrhamphus sclerolepis | reverse complement strand
CTTAAGGTGTTTATGATAAAATGCAGTTTGTTAAGGAAAGACAGCTGATGCCAGTGAAACTGTAAATTGATAATTATACAAATAAAATTATCTTTTTCTATTTTTTAACAATCAAACATGCCATCACTGAAATGGCCCGTGTGACACTCAAATCACTCAAATAACTGAAGAGGCCAGGTACGTCTTAGCTTCATATAAATATAATGAAAAAACAAACTAATAATAATAATTACCCCTATAGGCCAGCCTCACTCTTTTAAATCACTGATAAAGCCAAAACTGTTTACAGTTGATTTGATATGAGTGAAATGCTTAATAGACATCATCCAGAAAAGAAAGACAAGACCACAAACATTAAAACTTTGTACTCTTAAGCCATATGGTATTACAGTTCATTTACTTCAGTATATCACAACTCTAAGCTAATGTTTCCATTCCCTCATCATCCCATTTCACAGACAACTGGATATTAGATTTATTAACAGCAAAACCACAGTCTACAGTTTGAATGTGTTATTTCTCCACAGAAAGCATTCTCCACCCCCAGTACTCTGTGTGGAAACTACAGGCTTTAATCTCATTGCCCCTTACGCTAGAATAACTGTGAGTACTTTCTTGGCAAAGGCATCCAAAGCTCAAGGGTTACTGCATGGTCGATCCCCCAGCAAGGTTCTTTCCATTCTGATTCAATCAATCTTTATTCCATCCACTGCCAAAATCAATTGCACTCCACCTGGACTGCCTGTTTAAATGTTGGGAGGCACAGAGACAGACAGGGTACTCCATGCTAGACTGACTGTATACACATTTATGTAAGGGGTCCCCAATCAGTGTACACAGCTATGTATTAGATCAGGCCTAGATTTTTCATCAAGCAGTTGAACTGCCAAATCCGCTCGACAAAATAATTAAACTTTCCTGTATTTTTTTTTTTTTTTTTTTAATTTTCATATCTTTAGATAATTGAGGCTTTTATAAAGAAGTTGTAAAATTATCTATGAGAGAATTGTGACCTCCACAAGTCTGATTCATTCTTAGGTACAATTCCCAGATGTCTTAAGGTGCCACTTTCATCTGTTCAAATAATTACCTGCAATTATGGACACCGTGGGAATGACCAGCTATCATACCACTCAGGAACAAGATAAGGTCTCTGTCCCAGAGATGAATGTGTTTTATGAAATGTGCATATGAAACCCAGAGTAAAAGCAAAACACCTTGTGTCAGATGCTGCTGAGGATGGGAAGAAAGAGTCAGTATCCAGTGTGAAATTAGTTCTGTACCGACACTGGCTGAAAGGAAACTCAGTGACGAAGAAGACATTACTGCAAAAGCAACACATAAAAGCCAGATTACAGTTTGCTAATGTACTTAGGGTCAAAGACCTAACCTTTTGGAGACATGTCCTGTGATCTGATGAAATTAAAATTTAACTGTTATAATGATCATTGTTACATTTGGAAGAAAAAGGGTGAAGCTTGCAAGTCCAAGAACACCACCCCATCTGCAAAGTATGGGGTTGGCAGCATTATGGTGCTGGGGGGTTTTGCTGCAGGAGGGATTGGTGCATTTCACAAAATAGATGGCGTCACGAGGAAAGAACATTATGTAGAAATACGTAAACATCTCAAGACATCAGCCAGGAAGTTAAAGCTTAGGACTTCCAAATGGACAATGACTCAAGCATACCACCAGTGAAAGACAATGAAAACAGATGGTTACAAAACAGAAGATTTTCCACTGAAAGTCAACCTGTAACTTAACTTGGCTGTGATGAGTTGTTGAAAATCGAAGGTGAAGGAGAAGAAAGACAGAGTCTCAAGTTCCACTTTATTCTGGATGGCACCAAGATTCCAAGCACCAATAAGCCAAAACCTTGGGGAAACCTTTTGACAACAGTCTCAGAGATGGGGTCAAAACTCCAGCATTGATTAATGTTTGGAAACATTCATCAAAGAGCTGGAGTCTTGGCTCAGCAGAGTGGACAAGTCAGGACTACCTTACCTCGCAGTTCATATACTAACAAGGCATCCTATCTTGTACCTCTGCTGTTAAGTGATGTGCCCATCACGTTGGTGGAAATAATGGAGAAGATGATCAGCGTATATTTTCACAGATGGCTAGGCCCATCATGAGCTGTACAACTCTGTACAGGAAGAATAACATCCTGCAACTTCTATTTAACAGCCTAATGGAAGAGGTAAAAGAAACCTGTACTAGAAAAGCACTACAGTATAGAGATTTCAATGATCCCACCGTTTCAGTAGCCTGCATCAACATCCACACCAGCAGGAAGTGGAATGCCACTAGGGAGTTGGAGACTGCAGACTGTCAAACATCCAGGTGTGGGGCTGGTCCGACTCACCATCCTGTCCACCCTGCTCAGGGAGAGGGGCACTCAAACACATGCGTCCTCAGCAGCTGTCCAAAGGCACTAGGGGATGGCAGCTACTGCTGGCGCCATGGCCAGGTTCTGAAGGAAGTTGTGGAAACTAGTGTCTCCTCATTGATATCAACAAGTAAGCCTAAATTGTGGAGAAGGAATATTACCCACATCAAGGCAGGGGAGCAGCCAAAACAACATCATAACGCTGCTGGAGGCCTGCTCTCCACTGCCCAGAACTGAGTTGATGGTAGATCTGGACAAGCAAGTCACTTGTCCAGCACACATTGCAGCAACATATCTGTGACAAGAAATTTTGTCAGAGGCCTCAGAACAACTCAGGCTGATGGAATTGATAGTTCACTGGGAAAACCATACAGAAAAGGCCTTTGAGACGAAGTTGAGTCAAGTAACAGGGTCTTCTGGAAGAGTCCCAGAGACAGGGATGGCAAGCATGCTGCTACCCTATTGAAGTAAGCTGCAGAGGCTTTACCAGGCAATCACTAAACCTACACATGGCTAGACATGAGCAGCCATTTGAACTGTAACAGAAGCAAAAGAGAAAGCTTTCAAGTGGCTGTGGATTCAGATGGGTGATCTGTTGCCCAATGTTGCTGGGAGACAAGTCTGGGCTTGATCAACTGTGGTTGAGTTACCTAGGTGAGGGTGTATGATGTTGTGAGACCCAAAGCATTCAAAGAACCCAGGATACGCCACTGATGATGCGTCCCAGTGCATCCATAGGATATATCTTCCATCTGTGTAATTACAGCAATTAGTCTGGAGCAGTGCAATTTGAATTCTCTTCCTAAAACTCTCAAGGTGGAGGATCGAGGATCTACACCAGGACATTGGCATAAATGTGGAAGGCCAGGCCAAACTGCAAAATTGTTGTAAATTAGTTCCTCAATGTGATAAACTAAATTAATGTAGGGCCACTAAAACATCAACACCTGTAACATCTGAAATGCTTCAATAAGCGTTCTTTGTTTTTCTATCAAGTTTTTTTTCTTCCTTCCTAATCCTGGAGTTTTCTCGTAGTCACCTTGTAGTTTTCACCCTGCCTGGAGCAAACATACTGGCCTCTTCATCCTGCTCCAACACCACCTGCAGGCACCTGGCAGCTGAAAAAATTTAAGGCTTTTTTAATGAGTTTATTAAGAAAGTTGGTAGCAACTGGAGTTAATGCTCCAATACTCATAGTTATGAGATAACTATACAGCAGCAGGCTCTACACCACAGGCAGCTATAAGCCTGCAGCTTCAACTCTCTACTTTGAATATGAACAAATTGTAACTTTAAATGTTCAGATGTTATATAAAGAGGATGCACCTTCAGAGTCTGGAATACACAGAAGCAGAAACTCCTTAAATTTGTTTGTTTGTTTGTTTTCTGTGATATAATATTACTGTGTAACAAATGGCTCTGTACATAATACTTTCTACAGTAACATGTGCTTAAAACAAAACTCTCAGATTAAACTCAAAATAAAATTGATTCATAGAAACTGCTTAGGTTTTTGTAGAAACAAAATTTGTCAAACTTCTGGGGTTAAGATCAAAACGCAGGAAATAGGGAGGCAGGAATTTAAGAGTCCTTTATTCAAACAAAAGCTAACAGCAATGCATCCAGACTGTAAATTCCTTAGAACCAAAATCCAAAACTGTGAAGCCCAAAATACACAGAGGCACATGGAACAAGACTACCAAAAAAAAAAATACAATGGACAAGCATGATATTAAGAAAAGGCAACATATAAAAACAGAGGCCCCCTCAGACATAGGAGTCAATAAACAGGACAATCAGAAGAACAAGGGAAGTCAGCCTAAACTGGCACACATGGATTAAGACTTTCAAAATAAGACAGAAAGTAAAACATACAAGAGAAAGGTAAGCAAGAGATAACTTTCTGCAGTAATTCACCGTCACAGAATTACTCTACTAGCATTCTGAGCCTTGGCCAGATCAAAATGAATAAATAAATAAATAAAGTCACTGCCAAATAGTCTCAGTAGAGTTGTAATTATGCTATATGTAATCTTACATCATTTGTTTAATGAGCTTGGGAGGTTTGTAAATAAGAATTGAAGGATCAAAATGCTAGTTTAGAGAAAACTCAAGAGTTCAACCAACAAAGTACACCAAGTTGCCAACCGCTAGAGCTGCTTTCTTTGATGAAGGCGGAGCAGCTATTTTGATGGTGAGATGGACTGGTTACTAGCTGGCTGTGATGGCCACGTCCATGGTCACAAATGTGATTAGGTAATATCCATCCAGTCACACAGCTACATCTGCTATATTTTAGACTATTTGGTTTAGTTTCCTTAAGTTAAGGGTTTAAGTTACAGGACAACAGAGTTCAGTATTTGTTTGCTTACATGTTACATCGCACTGCATTCTGAATGAAGCGTATATGTTTAATTTACATGACGTCTAAACGAGTTAAGTTCATTTTCTTTCTATTCTGAGTTACCCATAGTTGCAGTGGCTCCTCCTGTTGAACAAAAGGGTGGCTAAAGGGTGGAGCAAACGTATCTGCAGCCAACAGAAAATGGACCAAACCACAGTCTGGAAAATCATTGAAAGAAACGGGCTCAATAGTGTTAATTCCTGTTAATTTTCTGTTTGTTTGTCTTTTTACCCCGTCTTGTGTTTTGTGGGCTGATCAGCCACTATTTAAGTTTCCCCTTTGTGTTATTTTGTTCATAGTAGCCAATTCCACTTAGAATATGTGACTTTGGCCTTCTTTTTCTAGTTGAAATAATTGAAAGTTGTGGGTTGCATTTTTTTTGGACTTGTTGTAAAAGAAGTGGTTGCTTGACAGGAACATATGATAAGCGACTTTTTTCTGGTAGGAATCAGCACTGTAAGTCCGTCCCGCACTTTTTAACAGAAAATGCTAGTTGTTGATGTTCTCTGTCAAGCTGACTCCCATACTTTAAATCTCAGCATTCCTAAATGTTGCTACCTTCAAAAGTGGGCCAAATATGAGAAGAGAAAATAATAAAGACTAAGAATAAAACCCTAAAGACATGGAAAGGTGCAGATTAATGCGTCAATTTTTTTTTCTTTTTAATATTCTGAGCCATCAGATATGGAACAGAAATTCAGTTTTAATGTTCTGCAGAAAAAAGAGTGAAGTTGACCAAGCAATGGTGCTCCCATCATCATGTGCTCGCTCCAGTTCTCTTTGCTTGTGGCAAATGTGTGCATTTAAAAAAATAAATTCGTGCCATTTCATTATCTGTTAAAACAAGTTATATATGTGTGTGTGTGTTTGTTTGTTTGTTTTGGAGTCAAGCTATGCCATAATAATGTCGGGCTTGTTTTTGAAGCTGCGGTTGCACGTTTGTCTCACGAGAGTCAGCAAACCTGATTTTGGTTGGTCAGTTGTTTTGGTTGGTGTTTTCTTTATGTTACTAGTTATCTTGAGGAGAGTTTTGTTACTTTGACCTTTTTTTAAGGGTCCATTCTATTTGTGACTTTTGAGTTTACACTTTTTCTCATTTGTGATGGAATGAACACTTTTTTAAGCTCAACCTGTGCCTGCCTGTCCTTGAACTGTTCGGCCCCTCACACCGACCCTCAACCACTTCTCTCGTATTCCTCAGTTACCTTAACTATGCTATCTGTATTATTAACTATACTAGGCTAGAAGAATACTTTTGTGAGAGTGACACTGGCGTAATTCATATGCTTGAAAATTTTGGGTGAAATTTGTTAAGCTCTTTTTCCCTCAGTACCAAAAATCTTGGTTTCTACTTTGCATCCACACATCAGATGGATCTAAATAGCTGCCACAAGTTTAAAATTATACTCTACACTGTTTCTTCTTCTCCTCAGGTTTGTGTCATAATGTGATCACAAATTTAATAATATTCAAAATATATGAACTTGTAAATGAAAGCATTAATACTAACTGCTTTTGCCTCAATGTTTACATCTCTGCGGCAGTAAAACTGACACAAAGTGTTTTTCTTCTGTGTAGCATGAAAAAATGCAAATGTAGAAACTGAGGGAAGGTAAAGCCTGGCCCTGCATTTAGCACTGCAACACCCCCCCACCCCACCCCTCTCACACACACACACACGCACACACCCCCAAAAGAAAAAAAAAAGGATGGATTGATAGAAGAAGCTCTTGGCCCACAACCAAGAATAAAGAGCCTTGAATTCTTAGCCCAGTGCTCTCTGCCAAAATACTAGTTCTCTTTGAAGGGAGAAAATATCTATAGGAAACCTTTTTGTTTCATTGCATAGGTGTTTGTTTCCAAACTACAACTGACACTACAAATTAAGGAGAAAAGATAGGATCAGACATCTGCTGCACTAAGAGACCTTCCAACACAATTCCTCTCTCAGAAACTTTGTGAATAACAGAAGATTATTCTCTAAAATTAAATACAAGTGAGATAACAGTTTTTTGTGCAGTGCAACAGTAAAATGGTCCATGTAACCACATATGATGCAATTCTAAGTAATTAAAAAAAAAAAAAAAAAGTATTTTCTTTAAACAATACAACGTTACAACTTACTATGCTGCAGAACCTAACTAAAAACAGACAGGAACATTACTATTGGCAACCTGGAATCTCAGACACGTTAATTAAGCTCATGGTGCCACACACTCAAACTATTATTTGACTATTTAAAGTGTGGGTACATAGATGGATAATTTGCCCCTATGAATTTCCCCTTCCTGAGTCTAAATGCAGAGTAGCAAGCTCCAGTGCAAAGATGAAATGCATGACATGACTGGGCGGCCCAGGTTCACTGACAGCTGAAAATGGTGATGACTATGTGGCCTCACAGCACTGAACCAGGCTTCCAATTTCAAATCAAGATAGTTTTTTTTTTTCCCTTTCTTTCTTTTTTTTCTTTTTTTTTTTAGGTTAAACAGGAATTAAGACAGTTGTTTTAATTGTTAGGTTAATTGGTGTTCCTAAATTGCCCTTAGGTGTGAGTGAGCGTGTGAATGGTTGTATGTCTTCATGGGGCCCTGTGATGGACTGGCGACCTGTCCAGGGTGTACCCCTGCCTTTCACCCGAAGTGAGCTGGGATAGGCTCCAGCAGACCCCCGTGACAGGAAACAGCGGGTATAGATATTGGATGGGTGGATGGGTGTATGGAGGAATTAAAACATAAAAAAGAACCATTGTTGAAAGGTTATTCACCTCTTCTTAGTATTATAACTGTGTTGATGAATGTGATCATCAGTGATTGTTTTGCTCGAGAAAATTAAGTTATTTTCAAAAGCAAAATAGTGGGATACGTGAAAATAAAAGTTAGATAAAAGTGGTGAAAAGAGTGTAACTAAAACCATGGTAACTGATAATTGTAACACAGGGCCTAGCCCCCACAATTCTACTTTTGGATATTCTAGAAACTGCAAAAAAAACCTGCACTCTGAGAGCAGACAGCTCCGTCAGGAGTATATGATGTTATCAGGTCTCGTAGGTAACAAGGAGATTGGACATTAAGGGCCTTGTATGCAAGTAACTGCATGTGGAGGGACGCTAGCAGGGGGGCACATGATCTCTCTTGTTGATTCCCATCAGCACTTTTGCTGCTGCATTTGGATCAGCTCGAGGCTATTCAGAGAATTACTGGGGCATCCTGTTAATAACATATTGCAGTAATTAAGTCTAGAAGTGACAAACGCGCATATAAGTATTTTAGTATCACTCAGAGAGGGGATGGTCCTAATCTTAGCAATATCATGGTGTTGAAAAAAAACTGTCTTACAAACCGGATTAATACGCTCTTTAAGCAAAAAATATCTCAGACTCCATGTATAAGCTAGAGCTTAACTGCATTATTTAGACAAAGTCCACATTGTTCCATGGACACACTCATTTGTTTTAATCTATTTTATATCACCTTGTTTTGATCCCACTTGTATAAACAGCGATGGTTTTGTATTTGTATGTTTTTACCTCATGTGAAGTTGAAAAAATTACACTGTTAGATTTTTGTCTCTAAATGTGAAGGATCCAGAGCATGTTATACGTTTATTTTGTGATGAGGGGATGGTTAATTGGACATTATTATGTGTAAGAATTATTCATTACTCTCTTTTACAAATAATACTAAACAACCATCTCTTTGAGGTAAACAAAACATAAAAAAATAATAATCAATTAATTAATCATGAGATAACTATGAAAGTCTTTAGATTAAGCTTCATCTTTCCATCTGGCCGCGTTGTGAAATTGTGTCATTTGTTTGGCATTGTGCTTATTATAATATATTTCACTACTACTAATTATTATTAAATAGTGGAAGTGAAAAACATCTTAATTCCTAAGTCATTCAGCTTCCAATGTGTTGTATGTGACTAGTATTGATAATATGGGTTAGTAACAAGACCTCAGTACAGTATATTTCATTTACTGAACCGTTTTGATTGTCACTTCTCTGTAGTGAATTTTCTTGATCCTTCAGATAAACCAGGAGGCTCAGATGCTTTTATACAGGAAGTATGGATTGTACCATGTGTGAGACACAACATAGGGGTGTTCAGGGCCTGAGTGGGACTCATTTTCAGCCCTGGAGTTTCATGCCTCAGACTGGCCCACTTTAGATCACGATCTATTATTAAAATCATGTAATTATAAGCTTACATGTTTACATGTTTCTACAATAGTGCACTGTTCTGTAAAGTCTTGTAATTCAGTGTATTTTTCTAAAATATTTCCAATTCAGTGCAAGTCAGGGTAGTGATGAGGGTGATAAGAAAGAAATGTATGTATATCCTGTGAGGGTGTGCAAAGTAAACAAATCTATCATCTCATCTTCATCATCTCAGTCCTAACTTGTGGTTCAGGGTTCTGCTGCTGAGCTGCTGCATCTATAATCAGTCCTGACTAGACTCTGATCTCCATTTCAAACTTCATCCAGGTTCCCAAGACTCACCTGCACCTGTATCACAATAAAAATAATCATCTGTAAAGTTTTAGCAAATTTGAAAAATATGCAGGTTCATATTACGTTCATCCTATTCTGTTTTCAGTTGTAGGCTTTGTATATTTACAATCTTACTTTAAATGATAATAAAAATAACGGGTCACTTCTATTGTTTGGACATAGAAAGTGGTTATATTGGAACTAATGCTTGCTTGTTCACAACAGCTCACCTGTTCCTTCCATACTGACAGGAACAATCCCCTCATCACTACTGGCTCCTGCTCTGCTTCTGACACTACATCACATTTAAAAAAATGCTCATAATTCTCAGCACAAATCTCCTCTTTTTACAAAACCTTCTGATCAGTTTCATTCATGTTTAGTGCTGAATCATCTAGCATCTCAGGGCACCTTCCATATAGGGCAGGTCTGCACCATACTCTTCATTATATTCATTCTAGTGAGTAATCCTACCTGCTCACCTGGACTTGTGGGCTCATGGCTGGTTCTTGGTGCTGGATCTTGTTTCTGACTCTGAGAGGCTACAAGACAAAGTTTCCCAGTTATGTGGCAACGCATCAGACTACTATTTAAATTAGCCTATATAATGTGACGTTATATGCCACAACACCACACAATACATTGACTTGATGATTAACTAACTTAAATCATGGTTGGCAGGAAAAGTTCAACATCCTGCCTTACCTGTCTCATCGACCTCATCTGATGTAACAAACCGTGAGCTCATTTTAGTGTGAAAGTTTCCAATTTTTGCACATTTAGCTGCATCTGTTTCCACAGCTTTTCCGCGTCTACCTTTATCTTTCTACTTTCCATCTTTCAAACACCACTGATGTCTTACGTCAGGGTGCGTCTGCAAAAAAACAACGGGCCCGCCCAGGAAAAGCAGTCACAATGTCTGACAAAAAAAAGAGAGAGAGAGACAAAGAACACCAGCCCTTGCAGCCCAAACATCATACCGGCCCACTGTCCCAGTCCTCCCGATTTAGTCACTCCAGGCATGAGTGACTCAGTCTTATGATAAACAAACTACTAAGGCAAAGAAATGCAAGTGGCACCCTTTAAGTCAATTTAGATCTGCTGAAGCTGCATCTAATTCAAAGAAGGATTACAAAAAGCACATTTGAACTAAAGCTATCAGGCTGGACTGTGGGGTAAAAAAAAAAACAAAAAAAGGAAAACATATGATCTATTGACAGAAGAATTACTGTGAGGAAACAATGCTAGAAACCCCAGATATTGTTGCTGTAGCAACATTAGGTTAAGACCATAGTTTGAGCGTTATTAACAGTGGTTGTGCAAGTCATAGTATCCATCGCTCCAGCCAGAGTAATTAACAAACAAAGCTGTTTAGTCTATCAACAATGACTGCTGCAGGGACTTTCTGAGATGAGCTGTTGTAGTGATTGTAGCTGTAGCCATGGTGGCACTTCTGTCTGTGGTTAGGATTATCCCTGTGACCTTTTTGTGATGGAAGCAACAGTAACATCTATATAT
>JBAMYA010046783.1:0-10807 GCA_037176975.1 Arrhamphus sclerolepis | reverse complement strand
CTATCTATCTATCTATCTATCTATCTATCTATCTATCTATCTATCTATCTATCTATCTATCTATCTATCTATCTGCTTGCCATCTGTCTTTCTGTCTGTCCATCTATCTCGCTTGTATGTCTGTCTCCTCCACCAACGCCACTGACAAGAGCAAATAAAAAGTTGTTGCCATGGAAACCTGCCGTGCCTCTCCTCCTCCTCTCCCCTCATCACCCCCTCAGCACGCTCAAACTTGTAAAGACACACAAGTGTTCGCACACGCCACCATGCGCACGCAGCTATCTCACTGTGGAAGCACTTGAGAGGCACAGACGACTTCAGGAGGTAAAGCTGAAAGCGAGACGTCCAACTCTCCAAATGGGCAGAGTGAGAGTGCAGAGACACACTGGCAATCTTGAAGAGTGAAAGGCACTACAGTTCAGGCCATATGGATGGCTAGTGGGAGGCTTTATTTCCTAAAAACATCGTCCACTTTACCCAAATCTTTGCTTTATAATAAGTGGGGATGTATTTTGCTAATTCACATCATCTAACATTGCCTTTAATTCCATTTAATCAGTGGTGATACAGGAAATCAAAAGAACCACAACAAGCTTGCCCTTATTTACTCAGTTGTATAAAAAGAAGCTCACCAGGGAATACTTGTAAATATGATTTTAGTAACATCTGTGCTCAGAGAACAAGAGAAGAAACACAGACACAATCATTTCTGGATAGAATCACAGAAAACCAACACAGATATCGTCAGCAGCCACACTGAGACATGTGTCAGACTGTTCCAGCTTTATTTTCATAGAAACCCACAAAGCTTACTCTGAACTGCTAATTAAACAGATAACACACAGACACTGACACCCTGTTTTTAACCCTTAGGCTAGGACTTGTGTGATCAGTTACTGAAGTAGCTATGACAAGCACAAGATGACAAAGAAAATAGGCCATGCTGCCACCATGTAAAGTGTAATAAAGTGTAATTTTCAAATGGAGGATCACTTGGTCAACCGCTGTCCTGAGGATGCCACCTTGCCCTGTCAGCTCCAGCTCCAGCTCCAGCTTCACTTTCCCACTTACACATGCACGCAGTCCCCAGCTGCTCAGAGGGCTGACGCACTTCTAGCACGAACCCTCCCTCCTCCTCTTCCCGGTGGAGGGTACATGTCCCGCAGGTCTCCATCCACTCAAGGTGAGACACAGATGACATGACAAGCTGCTGCCATGACAACTAGGTAAAGCCATACGGCATGAGCCTACACATTGCCTGACAATGAAATGGCCCCTCCTTTTTTCTCCTGTGTCCTTGTTGAACTGGAACTGAAGAAAGTGTATTTGATCCTCTGCCATCTTCATTTTCTTCTTGCTTTGTTATAAGCCTATGCTTATTTGTAATGTGAGTGTTGTGGATTCTGCTCAGGTATCTGGCGCCTCTCAATCAATATCCAATCAATGTACTTAATGTAATCATTCAGGCACTTATTTTTCAAAGCTTTTTTTTGCTTAACATGTATTTCCTACCCTGCTATTTAGCCATTTTGAATTTCAGGACCACTGCATTGTAATTCAATGTAATTTCAATGCCAGCTTGCAGAGGACTGATGAGCCTGCACTTCCATATTCTGTCCCGATGTGATGCACTGGTCATGAATGGTATGTGGGGAAAGAAAAAAAAACGCTCCTTTTTCCTAAACTACTTATGTATTTGATATGATAATGCTGTTTATTTTCAAGCTGCTTGTTCCACTAATTAGACTTGCGCTTATTAGGCAGAAGCTCAGGTCTTCTGTCATGTTCACATGTTAAAGAGTTTATTTTGGTCAGATTCCAGTCAGAGATAAAATCAGTTTTACGTATGCTAACTCTATTCCAGCAGGCGGAACACCAGAGCCTTGCACAACAGAATGGACTAAATTTAGAAATAATAAAAATAGCACCCACATTTATATATGTGTCCACTCATCGGTAAATTACTGTGTCATACAAAAGATCTTTTTCCTCCCTCCACTTGACTTAATTCAACCTGCTTTGAGTCTTGTATTCAGTCAGAGTGCCACCACAAGAGTGTGCAGATAAGGACATACATTGCTGGTGACATTTCAAAGGAGTCACTACCTCACTAACTTCTCATCTGCCTGTCCATTGTCACCATCCTCTGTGGCCCATAATGAGACTGTGCACGCCCAGGCCATTATAAATAGTCTGTGTCCTGGTTAAATGCAACACTTCTCTTTGGGTGCTATCTGGGCTGCATGATTCACCATGATTCATGCCGGCGTGTGTTCTGTCTGTTCTCACACATAAGCTGGATGACCAGGGGGAGGAGACAAGGGCCGTGATGGAAACATAGATCATGGATGCATGTATGTGTGTAGGCTGTGCAAGTGGTAAATACGACAATGGGAGACAGAGATGTCAAAACTGAAAGTGCTCAAGTGCCAAGAAGGATGAACATTGTTATCCCTCTGCTGGTATTATCCTACTGTGCATACTCTGAATATAACCTCTTTCATGGCTGGGACTGACCTGCTGATCGACTGATAGACACCTATTTAACCGCACCCTGCTGTCTGTCGTGTGTGTATGTGGGAGAAGCAGGAACTAATGCATTAATATGAGAGCCGGCCCAGAGGGCACATACCGTTCTGTACACTTTGCAACCTAGTAGTGCATGTTGCTTGTTTGCCTTCTAATTATTTACACTGTCCTTTGGCATCTGCTACTTGGTCTCACTGTTCATATGGTTTTGTGCATGCAAGTGTCCATGTATGTCTGAGATTTCTAGTGCGCAGCAGCTCCCAGTGGCCATGTGGGTGTATGGTGGGTAGCTTAGAGTTACATTAATAGCCAAGGGGCAGGCAGGCAGGGAGAGAGGACATAGACAGGAAGGGGAAATACAGTTTACTGGTCGCCCACCACTTCCTGTATGTCTCCTACACTCGCAGCCCACGGACTACAGCAGCTTCTAAAGCCAGTTTGTTTGCTTGCAATGCAACAGGGACAACGCAGAATGTAAACAGTGTGAAACAGAGGCTGAATATGAAGCTAACGCAACAATGATAGACTTATCAGTACAAGAAAATTATGCAAACTGTCATCCTTTCAGTTTCTAAATTACAAAATACTTCAGTGGAAACTGTCAAGTATTACAATGACAAAACAACAACAGAAAAACTGTCTGATTTAAACTTGTAACAAAACTTAAAGAAAAAAATAAACTCATCATCGAGAATCAGAAATGATATATTTCTGAATTATAAAAAGGGCTGTAGTTTCAAGATAAAACCAGCAGAGGTCCTTCTCGCACTAAGTGTTACCAGCATGTCTGAACCAGGAAACAAAAGTTGAAGGGGGTGAGCCACCACAGCTCTTGTATAGTCAAACACAAAACAGATGCTTTCATATGCACAGAGCACAAAATATCAACTGTCACAAACTTAGAGAGTCTCAGTGTTTCAGATATGACATATACGCTGGCATAATCCACCCTTCTCCACCACACCACCCCACAAAGCCACAACACCATCATTCACCCCCACTGCAGACCCTGTGTAGAAGCAGTTGGCTGCTGCTGACTTTTGTCGAAGTTGAGGATGGGGGGAGGAGGGTGTTGAGGAAACCCCACTCAAACACAACCAGCCCCCCTGCCCTTCTGGTATCCCACATCCCCAATGAACTTTCCACCCACTCACTGAGGAATGTGAAGAGAGGGAGGGGAGGGTGCAGGGGAGCGTGAGAGGCAGAGATGGGGGATGTAAAGGGAGGGGAGAGGAAAGGATGTAGAAAGATGACAAAAGACTGAGTAAAACAAATTTTGAAATACAATAATAATGAATGGCCCCAATGGTAATACACAATGTCCTTTCTTTAGGTTGTCTGAGTGCATGTTGATCAAAGAGTGGTAATGTTGAAACAAAGCCTGCAATGAACCTAGGAACAAAGCAGGAATATAGGCATAATTGCATGAACGTTATAAATGTGCTTTGATGTGAAAATGCGACACATTATGTAATGATCCCTCCAGTTTGATCCTATACTTTCTATAAGCATGCTCATGTCCCAGCATTGTGAGGACCATGATGTGAGAGGCTCTTATAGGTACATGTCTACTTTGTTTTTGACAATCCTCTCTTGTCAACAAGATGCTAAAGCCTCTCACCATACCTTCTCTCTGTTTCTCCAGACGTTCTCAGAGGACCTGTGGGCAGCTGAAAGCAGGTGACTCGGAACGCCTCCCGTTGAATTAGGAATTCCGCAGCGTAAAGTGGCAGCATTGTTGAGGAAAGGTTAGAGCTGTTTCAAATTCTCCCCCAAAATGAAAAGGCCCTCTCTCCAGCGGTTGTACTAAAAGGAGGGATGACATTTTGGCTGCATCAGCAGTGTATCTAAAGTGTCGGCAGCAAAATGCCAAAAATGATCAAAGCCAAATAGGGAGGGTAATAAATACAGAGAGCACCTAGGCACTCTTTGTTAGGTTATCTACCCACAAACCTTAGTCAGACCTCATAAAAAGTCATTACGCCCCTCAGTGATAATTCTGTGAATACCACCCATTTAATGATAAACATTTACATGGTGGCAGTGAAAGGAATTCATCAGGTCTTTGCATTAGGGATTAGATTCGGTGATTGAATTAGTATCTGTTCAAGGGCAGAATGGAGGATTGGAAACTCAGTGGGTGGAACATGAAGAGATTTCATAAGAGGAGGCAGGTGGTGCTGACACAAGACATTAAAGCTCTCTCGTTTCCTCAGGATCAGTCTCTGCATCCTCCCATCTTTTCTTCTGGTGCCTACCTCCAGACACACCTTTGTGACATGTCAAATATGCGGGCGGACACATTCTCTTTGAGGTGTAGGCAGAAAGACAAAGTGCTACATTTTCAGAGATGACACTGTAAGGAGTTGCATCCTTGACCGTCTTCATCACACCCCTTGTTTAGGTCAGCCGTGTACACATCACTACCTCTCTCTTTTGTTCATTGTTTAAAGAGCAGACAGGCTATCTGCCTACCTCATCAGCCAAGCGCCGTTGTGGTAATTTCAGCTCACTGTATCTAACAGTGACTCACCAGAAATGAAGTCCTTCATGTTTGCTCCTCTTCTCAGCCAGTGACACCCCACAAAAGGAGGTTATCTGGCTCAATGTTCAGTCATACAGTCCTATATAAAGACAATCAAAGGAACATGATGTCGAAAGGTAAACTTAAACTCTGCGCCCGCCCAACAGGCAGAAAGAACTGGGAGGCAGCACAAACAGAATGGATGTATTTGCTTTTCATGTGAAAATCAATAAGCCCAGACAGATGGCGGTTTGTTTCCTCACTATTTACTCTTCGGCTTCATGACAAATGTCCTTGCTGCCCCTCCTGGGCTGACTGTGCACAGGTAAGCAGAAAGACGCCCGTTCCTTCCCACTCCAAATGGATGACAGATGCACCAGCTGCTGTTCTACTTTTCTTTCTTTCTTTCTCTTTACACAATCAATTCTGCTGGTGACCTACAGCAAACAGCCTTGAACCCATTTCAAAATAATATACTTTATTTATTTATTTAAAAAATATTGTCAGAAAAATGGATTTTTTTTTTTTTAAAAAAAGGTCAAAATGTTCTGCTATAGAAACACAATTTCTTAATGCAACAAGGTTTGGTGACTTAATTTTGTGGAACTGGATACAAGACAGCGTGTGTAGTCTGTTAAAACCAAACATAGATACACTGATGAGCGCTTCATGCCAGCCATAACTCTGAGTGTCTGACCTCAGCAAGAAGGTTAACATTATATGGCTCATGTAAGACCAAGGTGGTATGACATCAGATAACCAACAAATGCTCTGAAAAAAACAAAAAGCATGACAGTGAAGACATTACAGGAAGCTGGCTCCCTGTCATAGCATTCATGTTTCTCATTCCTCTAATACTGAGAAGTAATTTTTCTTTTTTTTTTAAATCATCGCACCCACTCTGAAACCATTGTCCCTGGACACAAATTTAAACAAATAGCTTTTACTGGAATCTGCCCCAAGTGAGACTGTATGTGTGTATTTTTCTTTGTCTCAATCAGAACAAACTCCAGCTCTTGAGGCAAGAATGGCCCTCACTGGAATCAGACTGAGGTCTGCACTGCTGAATCTGTGGGTTTTGATACAGCTTTGCGAGGAATCAGACTTTCCTTTGGCTGCTCACAGAGATATTTTTAATCTGACTGTGGCACTTCTGCTAAAGTACGAGACAGCACAGAAGAAAACTTCTCTGATTTAGAGTTTTTTTTTTTTTTTGTCTGTAGATATTCATACAAGCATGAGTCACACTCACAGACTTCTGGCCCCACAAAGCTGCAGCTTCTAACTAAGGACGCTGCTTCCTTTTTATTCCTCCATGTTTTGCAAAAAGAGTAGGGGTGAGAAACATGGAGAGGGTGGGTGAGAGCTGAAAGTCAGCATTCCAGCTGGACTGAAGTGTAGCAGTGGAGCTATGGGTAAAGAGCACGGGTGGGGTGGGTGGGTGGATGGGTGGTTGTGTGGTGGTGGTAGAGCAGGGGTGTTGCAGAGTAAAGAGCAAAGAGCAGTTCCTGATTCCACAGCCGTGAGCTCACCTCCTTTCCGCCTGCTGCCAGCCACTCCTATTCTCCTTCACACCCTCCTTTCCCTTCTCCTCCCACTCCTCCCCCACTATGTCTCTCCATCTGAGGTGTTAACTCCTTGTTGGGCAGTTCCAGAGTCAGTGGCATCGATGTCAGTGTTCAAGGAAGCCCAGAGAGGAGGTGGACGCTCAGGTCTGTATTCTTACTGGAAACAAGGGCGTACATGCCAGTAAGGTTAAAAACAATTCTCGCTCCAAATGTTTTCATCCATTTGCAACACCTTATAATCTTCCTGGCAACTGTGACCTGATAATGGACATGTCCAAACACATACTCACAAATACAGCATTGTGGCTAAAAAGATGAGATAGGGCTACTGAGGAGAGGCTCTTGATCATTCCTCTTTTTAACCCATAAATAGTAGGTTTAACGAAGCTCCTCTAATTAAAAAATATTTGTCATATGAGCATTGTAGACAAAGGAGCTTAGTGATAGAGCCATCAATAACAGTGCCATCCCACTGAATAGCTAAGGCATGTCCACAAAATAGCATTATTTCGGAAAATAATAAAAGGCATTAAGCCAGACTGACAGGTGAATACAAGAAAAGCGCAGGACAGGAAATAGTGACACGTATGCAGCACACTATGTCGTAGAGAAGAATTAACATCCTAATATGGAAGGTTTTAGGTGAGGAGGTGGATGGGTTGGGAACATCTTGCACAACACAATACCTGAAATGGATTGGGTAGGGCTTGGCAAGATACAATATTGTAGATCATTTTGACCTTGTTTTTATACAGCTGTCTTTCGTCAGGTGAGCATGGCCTTACACAATACAAGTCATAGACAATGACATTTGAATGTACTGACTGTCATTTGGAAGGTAGCGCATGGATGACGTGTCCACTGCAGAAAAAGATGACCTTATGATACTGTTGAGTCTATCTCCAGTTCTTACGTCTTTACTTCTACTTCACTCTGTGGCCTTGATGTCGCTCTTGTTCAGTCACTTCTTCCCAACCAGTAAGCTCTACTTCTCACCACTACTCTTCTCTGATGAAATAAACATTGCTCACATGGCTGCATTTTGTCCTCTGGCTGCTGGAGCTATAAAAAGACCCACTTGGCGGCATTTATTTATCAATGGATCTGTGCTGTACTTTCCCTGCTTTCACACTGAAGGATTGGGCGGTACATGATTAAGGGCACTATTACAGTTTGGCAGCTCTTGCCAGCTCCTCTGTTAGCATAGTGTACTCCAATGTGTGAGATCCCTTTGAACCTCCAGCATTCCTCCTGTCTCTTGTTTGTCATTGAAATATCTCTACCTTTTAAAAAAGCAAATGCAAGCATAATTAACAGAGAAAGAGTCTGGCATAAATAAGGAAACATTTTGTCTGTATTTAACTTGCATTTATCATCTGTGTGGCTTGAGATGACGCTCCATGAGTGCTACTGTGCCACTGAGTTTGCAAAGCTGGGACCTGCACACAGAATAGAGGATGTCAACGTAAACACAGCCAGTCAGTGCAAAGGAATGTGTGAGGCACACATAAAACCCTGGGGACAAAGTCTAAAGGAGGAAGGGAGGGGTGGTGGGAGAGGGAGGAAGATAGAACAAAGTGCAGCAAAGAGGGCAAAGAGAAAATTTTGTAATAAGAATATAGGATACAAAGAAGGAAGTACAAGAGGATGTGAGAAGTTGAGAAAACCAGTGGGAGAGGTAACAGATGCTGGACCTTCACTGGAGAAAAGAGAAGTGATTTGAAAATGCTAAAAAAGGAAAAAAAAAAAAACATCACCAGAAGAATAAAAATGGGGCTGAGAAAGCAGAAAGACAATGTGAAGACACTGGATATATCTTTACAGGTGGAGCCAAAAAGAGGAGGATAAAGCACAGAGGTGTAAGGGAGATTGGAGGGGTACCTTTCTGGAAACGAGAGGTGAGAAGGCAAAAAAACAAAAAGATGGGGAGCATACAAGGAGGGTTGGTGAAAGGCAGAATTGGGGGTACATTATTCACTTGGAGTTGGCAGGCACAAGGAAGGAAAAGCTAAGAGAAACTTCAAAGGCCCTGTGAGACCTTGACAGAGACACAGGTCAGAGTTCTTTAATCCAAAGAGAGGTTATAAGGGTCTCCAACTACGGTTCCCAGTCCTGCTGAAACTAATTTAGTCAGTGGGCCCCAGAGGCTCCCTGGAAGGGTCTGGTTGTAACCAGAGGAGCTGTGAGTGACAAAGTGCAGGGATCTGCAAGAGCAGAAAGGCTCAAAAACACATATTTTAGTAACCCTCACTGGTCTGTTGTACATATATTTGCAGATATGTCAGAAACACTGCTTCTGTTCACATGAAAATGTGTTAGATCATACATATCAATACAAAGAAATGCTGTCTGCGGGGTTTGGGGCTAACACCATGAAGCGAACACAGATCTTAAAATGTATCACCTTTGATACTCTTGAAAGCACATTCATCAAGTTTCTTACCCCCAATTTTGCTACTTTGCAAAGATATATAAGATCCAATTATGTCTTAATTTTCATTAAGAGTAATTGATGCAATGAAAGAAATACAGGCTAAGCACATGTCAATCAATCAGTAACACATCATTCAAAGTAGGGGAAAGTTTAGTCATTTTTTTTCCTTCAAACAATTATGTTTTACAGTCACCCACACTGAATTCCTTCTTTGCTGACACATATGGAATTGTTGTACTGGCTCTGAACCACCCAAAATGACAGAAGACTGTAAAATACGGGTAGGCTCTGTGAAAGGAGACACTGTGGTGATGAAAATTTGGCCTGGCGGTTGCCTTTGAATGGCCTGAATGTAAACTGCAGTGTCCAAGTGTGGTCAGTATGAATGTGATCAACAACAGCCACAAACTACATATTAAATGCACAAGAAAGCATTTAACATCTGTCACAAACTCAATAAATTCTAAGTGGGTGTGTTGAGTGAATACAGCATATACGGTGGATTTTCTTTTTATGTATTTAATGACGCACATGTTTTTCTGCTAAGACAACGATGTACTCAAGTGCGAGTTTTCATGACAGAAGGTCATGAGAAATGAGACTTCCTGTATTAATCATGAAGAAATTAACATATCTCATTCATGTCCTTGAACAGCTGCCTGTATGAAACTGTCCAGACACTGTGCAAATGTAATCCAATGGGAGTGGACGCAGCTTTAAGGACATGTAATAGTTTGATTCACAGACACATGAGAAAATCAGCTGAATGACGTGACAGAGTAAAAGGAATTTATCACGGCATTCAGCAACAAGGCCGTGAGTTTCCTAAGTTTTGTCGAATAGGAGCACAGGAAGTGCAATCAAAAGCTACAGGTGTATGTTTAGCAATGTATGATTGTAGATGTGTCTGTATGAGCAAGATGGTGTTATGATATTCAGCCGTAAATGAGCATGCACATGTATGCTGTTGGCCTCACAGCTCCGTGTGGGCTCTGGGTGTTGGTTTGATTACTGTCACTAGGCCAAAAAACCTGAAGCACTTCAACCTTTGCCAAAGCACAGCAGATGTGTTCACACAGGTGTGAAATGTGTCACTATAATGAGCACGTACACAAGCACACAAGTACATATTTTATTTCCTAGACACATGAATACACTTATAGATATTTTTTTTGTGGTTGAATTGCAGTGATGCAGAACTAAATGCTAGGGCTGGCTGATATGGCTCCAGCAAAAATTATACCTCAAGAAAGGTGAAACATTATATAATCTCAATATTTCAATGAATAATTACTACTGGAATATTTAAAATCATACTACTACAGTCAACATATGTTTACTTCTCTTTGGTAATCTATCTGCTTTTACATATGAAATGATGGAGGATGTTTGTTCACATGCACAGCTCACAGCCAGGCTGCAGCTGGCAGGGCAGTGAGGTGTGAGGGAGAGAAGGTGAGTTGTCATACTTGTGAGGATATTTTGGTAATGTTTTTCAGTGGACTTAAGCACATGTACAACTTGTCACAAAATATAATGCTAGATGCGTAGGTGACTAGAAAGCAAGTCTAGAGCTCGCCATTGTGTCAGTCCTTGTAACTGAATTTTCATTGTAACTCCTCCAGGGCTTTGCTTATATGCCTTTTTTTTTTTTTTTTTTTTTTTTTTTTTTTTCTGTCCCTGAGGACATTCCCCCCCCTAGGTGTTCTTCCTTGTGCACTTCAATTCAACTTCAATGTCAACATCCCCCTC
>JBAMYA010046782.1:0-10807 GCA_037176975.1 Arrhamphus sclerolepis | reverse complement strand
TTATCTGTAGTTTACCTTAGTACTCGCGTGTACTCGACCCAGTGCAGGACTCTGCTGTGAAGGTGGAAACATACAGCAGTGGTGTATTTGCGACAATAAGAAAAAAAAAACAAATAGAAATTTAAAGGAGTGGTGGCCCACCGCTCCTAGATGAATGTAGAGGAAACACTGATTATTGAACCGCTTTCTAAAATTTACTTCTGTTTATCATCCCATGTACCTTGTACATTTCTACTAGTGATTATAGTCAATCATGGCCGACTTTGATAATGTAGGTAGGTTCATGAAGGCGTAAATAGCATTTGAAGTAGGCGAATGGTGAAATAAAATAAACTCATTTTTAAATTATTTTAACATCTTATTTTTCATGTATCGTGTTTACCTTTTCAATAAACAGTTATATGTTTAATTAATTTTTTTTAATTTTTTTTACTTTTTTCAAATTCTCCCACGTACTGCGACAGGGATCTCGTATACCGCAGTTAGCTAAACTGTGTCCTCACATCCTTCCAGCCCAACCCACAGTCAGTCACGGTTGTCATGTCAATACAATTAATGCAACACAAAAGCACAACAGAATTCTCTTTAAAACATGCCTATGCTCTGTTTGGGCTGCAAAGTTGGGCATTTGAACATAGGAGTCAATTGAGTTTTTGCCCTGTTTTGGAGTTAACAAGAAATCTATTTCCTCAGTCAGACTCTTACCCTGAAGTGGAAATGTTGGTTCTCAACCTTTTTTTTTTTTTTTAAACCAGTATATGCCTATCACTTTTTTTAAGACATCGAAGAAAAAAGATATTGAGAAGTGAAACAGCTTTCGTACCATATAAAGCATGTTGCTTGCAGCTGGGCTGACAGATGAGCGCGCTCTGTTGTGTTCCCTCACGCATTCATTGATGAACTCTCTGTTATTAATTTCTGGCAAAAAGACTGCGAACACAATCAAGTCGAAGGCGATCAAGACCCACAGAAGTCTTTGCGCTGTGCTGCCCATGGCTCCGTGTGACAAACTTTGCAAATTGTGGTTTGCAAAATGCATCTGTCAAGCTGTCACAGGAAATTACACACACTAAAGAGGAACAGAATGAATGTGCTTTTTTTTTTTTTCCTTGAACGAAAGGACATGTTATTTTAACACCTGCACTAGATCTTCCCAACTTAGGTGATCAACAATTTCTGACATATTAAACAGGTCTTAGAAATATTCAACATTAACATTATCTTATTTCATATGTGCTATTCCTCTACATTGCACTTGATCATCGTTCTAGAAACTTATTGCACATCTCTATCTACACAATATCTTCTTGTTTTGCATCTCAACTATTTGAATTACTGTTTTTAAAGTGGATTTTCATTTGAATTTCATAAATGTCTTAATTTTGGCTATGAGAGGCATCACACAGTTGACAGGAAGTCAGACGCGAGCGTGGCAAAGAGATTTTTCAAAATAAAACATCACTCAATGTCATCCATAGGTTTTCTAGAGTTTTTTTTTTAAGCCTGTTAACCTCAGATGATTACTTTTTTTTTCTTTTTTTCATCAATTGTCCAAAAATATTCATCTTGAAACTTGCTAATGAGAGGGTTTCTGAAACAAGTGGTGCCAGAGGTGAAACAAGACTGGTGAAGGTCTGCAGGGACCTTCCAGTGTAGGCCATCAAATTGTGGCATGATTGATTAACCACCTTATTATTGTTATTTTTTAATTTTTTTTCTTTTTTTTTAAAGACAACGAGAAGTATGACAGTATTTATTAAAATACAGGACTATTGTTTCATTACAAACTATGTCTGCTTCCAAATGTGTCAAGAGTGACAGCTCATAGAAGGCTACTGGTTATGCAACTAAAGGCACTTAGCTTGCATTACATCTTATTGTAGGCTACGGCATGCACTGTAATTGTAAATATGTTCTTTTCCCATTAGAAAGGTAAATGCTGGGATGTCAATGCATAAGAAGATTTGTTCTCAGTTTTGGCAAATATTTGGGAACTTGTTTATGACATGACAAACTTCATTTCCACTTCTTCTTTTCACAAATAAAGGAAGTGCTTGTTTTCCTGTTTAACTGAGTCAATTTATTAATTTTGGATTGTTTGAAGACACCCAGACCAGTACATGCCCACCACTTGTTTACGACATCAAAAAAAAAAAAAATGCTGAGAAGTGAAACAGCTTTTGTACCATATAAAGCATGTTGCTTGTAGTTGGGCTGACAGATGAGCGCGCTCTGTTGTGTTCCCTCACACATTCATTGATGAACTTTCTGTCATTAATTTCTGTCAAAAAGATTGCGAACACAATCAAGTCGAAGGTGATCAAGACCCACAGAAGTCTTTGTACCGGGCTGCCCATGGCTCCGTCTGACAAACTTTGCAAACTGTGGTTTGCATCTGTCGAGATGTTATAGGAAATTACACACTCAAGAGGAAAAGAGAAATGTGCTTTTTTTTCCTAAACGAAAAGGCATGCTATTTCTATCATGCCGCAAAGAGAACTATCAAAATAAAACATCACTCAAACCTCTGTGACATCACCGATAGGTTTCCTAGAGGTTATTTAAAGGCTGTTAACCCAGATGATTATTACATACATTTTTTTAAATCAATTATCCAAAAATATTCTCTTCTAAAGTTGCTACTAGGAGGATTTCAAAGACTGGTGAGGGTCTGTTGGGACCTTCTAGTGCAGGACATCTGTTGGTGAACTGGATTCTTATCATACAACACTCATCCTTTTTATTAGGGTTATAACAGAAAGGACAAGACATGATCTCGAAACTTTCTCCTAATCTCATGGATCTGCCTGTTAGGCCATGCTCACAAGTGCTCTGTTTCTGAAATGCTCCCAGTGCGACCTGAGGTCACACTGAGGACGAAGACAAACTGCTGCGAGACTGGACTGCTGAGCTTCCAGTCCCGATGGTAACAGGTGCCAAACTTCCATTGAAATCCAACCCATTCCCATTTAAATCCATTTAAGATGCATGAAAAATTGTAGGCCCTTCATTCAACACTAGGGGCAGGCTCCAAAAGGTAGACAGTCTGTACTGACCTTCTATTAAAATGTCCAACTTTGCAGCTGAAATAAACATATTTACTGCCTGGTTAAAAACCAAAACAGAACAAAGGTTTTGGTCTTTATAACTAGATTTAAAATCCATGACAACTGCAAGGGGGACGTTTGTATTACACATCGGGTAAAATTATATATATCAACAAATGTAGGATATGTATAATTGTGCCTAGAGATGACTTGTCGTAAATAGGCGCTATATAAATAAATTTAATTGAATTGAATATAATTTGGGGTGTGGTCTGTTGATTAACAATGAGCATAGCCAATAGCTGGCTGTCATCACTTTTGCTATTTTTCACTTAGCACTTTATTGACATTTGCTAATGCCTGTTGAGCAACGAATAAAGTTAGAGCATAGCCATTCATATTTTAAAGAGATTAAATTTTGTTGAACTGTTAATTGTACTAACAGGCCGCTGCAACTGGCTGCAGCCTGCCTGGAAAGGTCCACGAGCAGGAATTCATCAACTATGTTATGTTGTTGTATATAAAGACAAAATATAGGAAAATACTATATAATATTATCCTATACATTTATCAATAAATTTATCGATTCAACCCAACCACCACACACACACACACTTTTATTTGGAAATGGCCATTCCGGAAGTCATCTAACGGCAGAGCGTGTTGGTTTGGGTGGAACCCAGTAGAACCATAACACAGCGCTTTAACAGCTTGACGTTACGTCTGATGCTCGTCTTCCTCTTCCTCTTTCTGTCAGTCGAACATTTGGGCGTCTGACGCCTCTTGTTCGGGAACAGTTTGTGAAGAGGTTCCAGGTGTTGACGGGGACGATGGTTTTGTCAACATCCCAGCAAGTCGCTCTGGCTTTCACGGGCGTGCTCTTTACCTTCGTCGTGTTGCCCAGGTTGTTCGGCGTCGGTGGCGGGACATCGGCCAGAGAAGCCAAATTTGACCCTCGTTACAACAGAAAAGGTAGGAAATTTGACTCCCTTGTCACCACATCACAGCGGTTCAGAAGACTGGTTCCGTTTCCGTTTGGGCCTGTACACCTTACAGACTGTACGTCAGCTGTAGCTCAGGCTCTGCGGTCGCTAGCCAGGACAAATAAATACAGACGACAGAGAACATGGTTTAGCTTGTACGCTCCGAGAACCACAGATGCAGACTTTTAACATCTATTTGAAACCGTCTTGTAGAACCTATGACGGCAGGAATATGGACTAAACGACAAATACAAACGGCACATTTGCAGCTAACTAACTACCCGATGCTCCTTTTGATCACTTTCCAAGTGACTAATGTGTAATAGCCTGTTTATCATTATTATTATATAGTATTTAGCTGAATGTGAGGAGGATGGTGTTGTGATCTCTATGTCCACACCAGAAATAAAGCAGCAGTGATATTGGCCTCCAACAGTTAGATCAATATAATAGTTTACAACTCTCTAATTGCTGTTATCAGGATAATATTGCATTATGTCACAAAGTACAACTTTATTCATGACACAACTCATCAAGCTGAGTTGGTTTCATTGACCTCCATGGGGCTTTAGTTTATTTTGGTACCTATAATCACAAAGTCATTTCATAAAATTCAGAGTTGTAGAGTTTTTAAAAAAGGGAAGAAAAGGATGATCTTTTGAATGAACTGGTCAGCAACTGGGCTGTTAACAGGTTTTGATCGGCAGATGAGGGTTTTTGTGTGTCTTACTATGGTGCTTTTCTGTCACCTTAAAACCATTGAAAGTTCTTTCACTGAAACAACTTGACGTTTGTGGATGCCTTAACTCATCAAAGCCAGTAAAAAGTGGTCCAGGTTTTGGGAAATGTAATTCATCCCCAAATTAACTGGATCACTCTCTAAATCTACCTTGATGTTCAGTGATGCTGACTCACAGTTAATCTATGGTTCTTTTGTGCTTGTTTTTTTTTTTGTTGTTTTTTTTGCCTTAAATTATATTTGTGATGTGAATTCATGAATTCTCCTTCTTGGTGCTTGTAGGTCCAGGTCTGGGTGGAGCGAGAGGCCAGGCCATCAATGTGGACACCCCTGGCTCTCTTCAGACCCCTGAGAGCATCCATCAAATGAAGAAACGCATGGAGCAGGAGCTGAAGAGTGACAAGTACAAGTCCAATAGCAACAAGGGCTACGTGTTCACTCTGATGCCTCTCTATGCCATTGGAGTGGGAGTGTTTGCAGCCTACAAGTTTTTGAAGGCAAGTACATATACCTGCACCATCGTGGATAAAATAGGACATTTTGAAAGACAGTTAGTGGAGAATGTGCTGTTCTTTCTGCATAACAGATAAAGAATGCAGATGAAAAGGCCCAAAAGGACAAATTTGCAAAAGGGGCCAAGAAATCAGTGGAGGCAGGTGTGTGTTGCATGAGCCTCTGTTTACACGTCTGTTTTATTTGCTCACACGTATGTGATTACTGCGAGTAATGCAGATATAGAATTTCTGTTGTGTTTGTGTTTGCATAGAGAACCAGTTAAATGAGTTAGAACAAAGGCTGGCCCAGACAGAAAGGATGCTCAACTCGATCCTTACCCAGCTGGACCCTCTCACTAACTGGTGAGCTGTGACTCGTGTTGGTTTGTACACACTGTGGTGGTGTTATACTTTATACTTTGTCCTCATACTGTCTGTGCACAATTTGGCCCCTGAAATGTGATCCCTGGCCCACACCCTTTTTCTCCAAATAGATGTATGGAGTCATAAAAATCTTATTCTGTTTGTAGGACATCAGAAGAAGTACTTTTTACATTTGCTTTAATAGCACTTCCATGTGCTGTGTACACTTTCTAAAGAACGTAAAAGATGGTGTTTATGCTTTTATTCATAGTCTTGCTTTCCTGCTCTTGGTCCTTGTTTTTCCGCAGTGTGAAGTCGGTGGCCCAGGAGCAGAAGAATGAGATCATGTCTCAACTCCAGACCATCCGGTACTTAATGAAGAAGAGGGGAATGGATTGTCTGCCCCTCAACATTAATGGTGAGCTGCGAGTTGGACCGTTGTGAATGCATTAACACTTATGTCTGCCAGATCGGCTGAAGTCAACTTTGTCGTTGCAGACTTTTACTTGCCCTGTAAGATTTATATTGTGGTGTGTGGATAGTAAAATAAGTTATTCTTTATGCTGAAGTCAGAAAATGCAAACTCTTTGTGTGTGCTATCACTGCTGCGTGTCTTATGGCAGTCGGTGACAAGTTTACTTTCTGCTGGTTTTCTAAGTTTACATATTTTAATGTGGTTGAATTCAAATTTGCAAAAAAAAACAAAAACACGTGAACATATGCCACAGGCTGTGGATGATTTTCATAGAAGCCTGTGGTTTGGTACCAGAGATGACCGCACCGAAGAGTTGCATGTTGAGCCGGACAGAATCAGCGTTGTCATTGTACAGACAGAACCAGTACAACTGGCTTCTGCTGCACCTAAAACACCCCACACATTTAATAAACAGCTAATTTAAAAGAAGAGATTAATCTTAATATCAGAAAAGAGTGGAGACGTGGGGGCAGGGTTGGTATGGATGCTTTTGAATCTGGATGTGCTGGTTTTAATGGTTTTGTAGCATCTCCCAGGTCATAACAGGCAATGTTGCTTGCTATATGGAGCTAATGTGTTTTCAAGATGATGCCAGTTGTGGGCAGGGAGATGTTTTCATGACTTTCTTACGGTTTCTCCTGTTCGTCTGTGCAGTTTGCAGTGATGCTCTCAGTAGAACAATAGTAAAATATCCTAAGCAGCTCTGCCACAGTGTCCTTTTGTTTTTTAGCCAGTGCACTGACCGTGTCTGGTCCTCTTTTATCACCTCTTTAATAGTTAGTGAGGCATGATCGTCCCTCTGTTTCCTACAGTTAAAGATGGTTTCTTCAATGTTTTTGGCGTTCAGCATGAGGTTGCTGGCTGCACACTATTCTTTCAGACTCTATGGACCGTCTCATTACTGTTTGCAGTCAAGCCCCCACCACCTCTGTGTCATCCATCAACTTAATTTTTCAGAGATATGTGACCAAGCAGCCAGATGCACTGGTGCTGAGGAGCAAACCGAAAGAAACGTGTTGACTGAGTGCGACCAAGCTGTTAGGGGGAGTTGCAGAGCTGTAACTGATAGATAGCATTTCCACATATGTCCCTTTCCAGTCAAGCTGTGTCAGGGTAACAGGATGTGGAGTGGCTGCAGAAATGGCATCCTCTGTGTTGTCTGTGATGAGGAAGAAAATCAGAAATAACAAAAATGTCTGCATATGTTGCTGTTACTGTATGTTTTAGTAAGAATGATCCTGTCATATGCTGTCTTTCAGAGGCTTCTTATGACCATAATCTGGATGACCTCATTGAATCTCTTGGGGCAAACAACACATCCTCGACAACAGAAAAGCAGTCCTCTGCAGAGACACCAACATCTGCTGAAAAGGTTTATGAAAAGTATTCAGACGCTACAGATGACACTGAAACAAAAGGTGAAGAGATGAAGGAACTTAGACCAGAGGAGCCTGATGAGAAGGCAGCAGTTGAAACAAAGGCTGCAGAGGAGGAGGAGGAGGAGGAGGAAGAGGAGGAGGAGGAAGAGGAAGGATTGGAGCTCCCTGAGCTCTTGGTTTTACAAAAAGACGTGGTTCAGACAAACATTGAAGACGTTGGTGCAGAGCAGCCTGCAACCAGCCTGAGGCGACGCAACAGACCTGAATGACCTCATCGTTCATAAGACTTCTTTACTGTAAATGTGACAGATTATTATAAATATTTATTATTTGAAAGACTTCAATTGCGTTTGGCACCCTGCATATTTTTCAGAAACTTTTCATTTGACTAAACGAGTTATGTAAACACAAAAGCTCTATTTCCACGTTCCTATAGAAACGTCTGCATGATGCTCTAGATGCAGGGTTAGAAGAAGCAGACTCACTGGAAGCATCTCAGTTCACCCACTGGTCCTTTTAGCTCCGTGTTTTATGTTGTGTTCATACTGCCAGCCCAAATCCAATTTTTAGCATATCCAGATTGCATCTAGATGTGATTGTTTTTTTCTTTCCCTAATTACATTCAAACCACATATGGAGGTGGTTTCAAATGTGATTCCAGACTGATTTTCACAGAAGTGTGTGAAAGCTCTTACAGGGTTTCAGGTAGTTTTCAGAGCTATGGCGTAGGGTTCCCTGCAGCGGCGGACAACAGTTCAGTGTAGGAGCAAAAACTACACTTAGGACAATGTCGGTAAGAATACGCAGAATGGATCACCTGCAAAATACAATTAAAACATTCACATCCAATCACTGATGACTAGAGAATCTTTCCTGCAGCAGAACATTATGACTACATAATGGACAAAGAACACCTGAGGCTGTCCTGGAAGGTCTGGTACCGGGATGCCATCAGTAGATATTTTGTTGCTGGTGGGGTATTTGTGGAAGGAGATTCCTTCCCAAAGATCAGGTCCCACCAGATTGCTGTGTGTGAAAACCAAATGAGCACACCATATTCTTTGCTGTGTTCTTTGAGTTCCTCCGAGAGAAACTGCTGACCTGATGGGGGAGATCGACCGTGCTGAGGCTACCAGAGGACCACACATTGGTGCTGCGTTTATCAGCTAGGTGGCAGCAACACGTTGCATTTAGGGCTTTTTGCTCTCCGACAGAGAAAGCTAGAAGCCTAAAATGAATGATCCCAAGCAAAGAGGCAACATGTCCATCCCTCCACCGATTCAGTGCAAGAGGAAGGAGAAAACAGGGAAGAATGTCAACATGCTTCAACTCCAGGTTATAATCCAGGTTATCTTCTCATAATTTCAACGAGGAAAAGATCGGCATTGACAGCGACATGAGTGGTGATCCTGTTTCCGTTGTCTGGAGTAGCGGAGGAGCCACCAGCGCAGGCAAGGCTGGAAACAGGCCTGGATGAGCACGAGTGCCTCCTCTTCATATGTGATACTCTGCGGGACACTGACGAACAAAATGAGCACCGTTTCCTACGTGCGCTGTCCGTGGTCATGATGTGCTTCATCGGTGTTTTAGCCAGAAGAAGACACTCACCTGCACCACCAGGTGCTGCCTCTTGCAGGTAGCTTTTGTAAGAACTAGTGTCGTACAATTGGCTGCTTCCGTCTTGTCAAGTTTGTGAAAATTTTAGTAATAAAAATGATTACGTCTAGGTTCTTTTTATTTTATACCTTTGATCATGAAGAGGCTGATGATGATGGTGGATGCCATTTAGACATAAATATAATCGTATATCATAAAAGTGATTGTGAATTTGATTTTGGGACTTTGGACATTAAAACATAACTGCTTGAGTGTCAGTTTTCTTTTCTGTCTTATTTGTTGATTAATATGTACATGCATACACATATATGGATGTATATGTACGTACATATCACACAAAAAGCTAACATTAACATATAACATAGGTGTGTGTGTGTGTATGAATGAAATATAGTGAAGATGCAAATACGATCTGACCACATGTAAAATAGAGTTTCTAGTGGAGTGATGTAGAACTGAAGCTGCATCGTGGCTGACACATTTGTTCTCTGCATGCAAACTCTGAGTTTCATCTGTCCCCTGTTTTCATCCCAATGTCTGGTGCCTAGCAACCACAACATTCAGTCTATTACCTCCAAAAAAAACAAAGCCACAATTTATTTTGTCCATGTTTCGCTTCACTCATTTCTGTTTGAATTGTTGCACTTCTGTATTAACTGTTGTGTGCTGCATGTGTGGGCTTTGCAAGGAAACTGAGCTTATCGGAAAATAAAATCATTCAAAAAAATCTAATCAAATTACTCTGAATTTTTTAAGCTTTGTTCCATATGTTTGTGAAACAGTATTGGTACTAAGGTTTGCATGTCCTAGTGGGTACAGAAAACTATCTTTCATATAAGTATGTGATAGAGCGTGCTTTTTTATTTGCAGTTGATCTTTTGGGAAACCAGTTTTACAAGCGGAAGCTCACAGAACCTGAACAAAACACTAAAGAAGGTTGCTGCTGTGCTGCTGTGTCTGTGGCCCTTTATGGAATGAAGAGAAAAAAAAACTTGGTGGAGTCCTAAAGCTCTTCTACGCAGTTGCAGTATACTGATTAAGGTCAGTACATTCCTACAAAAGATTCCTTTCCTTAGTCAGGAAAGTCAAGTGTAGTTCAATTTAATGAAATTAATTTAAATGCTCTGAATGTTGTGAGTTGTTTTTACTCAGTTCTTTGAAGGAAATAAACATTGTCCTCTGATTGTAAAGTGTAAACCCCCATTATTGATTAGACTGCTACGTTCATTGAGCGTACGAGTTCTCAACATGATCAAATTCCAACATGTAGACGTGTGACTGGGAACCTAAGAAAATTCAATTCAATTTACTTATATAGCACCTACTTATACAAGTCATCTCTAGGCGCTTAAATCAAAGTGCCCAACTGGTAACTAAATTACTATATCTGTATTTTGATCATGAAATGTTCTTATTGTCTCTTTAATATATCTTTCTGTCTGAGATCTCATTCAAAAGAGGTGTTATTCACAAAACAAGCTCATAACTACAATAAGGTCGAGAACTATCTGGACAATGACAAAGTTTTTATTACTTTGAGTACTCCACCTTCATGCGATCAAACGTCCTATTAAAGAGAGTGTAATATCTGTCTCTCTGTCAACTGAACAAAGTGTAGTTCACATAATTATTTTTTTCAATTCAATTTATTTATATAGCGCCTATTTACGACAAGTCATCTCTAGGCGCTTAAGAAACCCAGAGCTTGAC
>JBAMYA010046781.1:0-10808 GCA_037176975.1 Arrhamphus sclerolepis | reverse complement strand
AGATAGATAGATAGATAGATAGATAGATAGATAGATAGATAGATAGATAGATAGATAGATATACACACACATATATACATATGTTTGGGTCTATGTGTGTTTGTGTGTGTTGGTGTCATATTGTCCAGGCTGGAATCATCTTGTAGTACATCTGGAACGTTATTATAAACGTAGAACAAGAGGCGTAAATTATTTCTTTGTTGTAACAATGGCAATAACTCTCGTAGCTGTCGCAGCACCTGTTTAATCCCCTTTTGCATGGCGCCACATGTAGAACATACACTTGTGGGATGAGCAGCAGGGCTGAGCATGTGGGTTGCACCCATGGAAGATTTGGCAAATCTTCTCCGCCAGTGCCAAACATCTTTTATTGAATTGCTCTAAATCATATATGTGACATATCATTTCATCGTTTTGAATTGCTGTCTTGTGTTTAACACACATTTTCTGAAAGGCAGTGACATATTGGGCCCCAGGTGAAAAGCTCATTATGTTCTCACAGGGACTCTAAAGAGGATCTGTTTCCTTTTCCTCCTCTATTCACTTTCACCACCAACCAATCAATCTTTCACCCTCAATGCTTTTCTCCTTTTTACTTTCTGGCTTGCTCTCCTTCCTTCTCTCTTGCAGCCAAATTTACAACTATACTGCATTATTCATTTTCCATAAATATTTTTTTTTCTTTTTCCCTTTTCCATTCATAATTAGTCATCTTTTCTATATATTGCATATTTGCATCTGCTGCAGCGACATACAGTACATAATCTCACGATCAGAAACCTAAGGTTCAAAGGTGAGATAAATAGTTGTCAACGGGGCCTCATCCCAGGAGAAGGAGCAAAGTTTGTTTGTAAATGTGAAACTTGAAACCGGAGGTGAAATATCTGTCTCAGTAACACAGTTCAGGCCCCCTGTTCTTGTATGTCACCATGCCAGACAGCTTTCTTTGTAAATTTGAATGTAGTACATTGAGTAGTAGCAGCAATGATGGAATAATTTATGGAACTATAGTTTTGTACACTTGAGTTTGACTGCTGCATGGTTCTTTTTCATAATATCATATTGGAGACTATGCTTCACATTCCTTTGTTAATGCCTTGTGAAATCATAGTGTTGCTTTTTTTTCTTCACATTTTCCTCTTTGTCACGATAAACTCATGCATAAGCAATGCGAAAGGTTTGACAGTATGTGTGTCTGATGCTTTAGGTTTTTCCTTGCTGAGCATAAGTTACTAGCTGGGTGTTTTTCAGGTTTGACACATTGACTCACTCCTTTGTTAAGTGATAAGTTTATGGACAAGAAAAAAAAAAGGCTAGGTACCATGCAATATTGAAAAGCAGCCTACGTCCACAACAACACAAATGCAACGCACCAGATTCACCTGCAGTCCCTGCCACTTCCCTCCAGGCTTTATGATGGAGGTTTGTGTCAACAAAAGTGAAAGCAAAGTCTTTTCCTCCATTTCACCTGCCTCCCATGTATGATTTGAGGGCAAACAAACAGCACCAAGGTTTTATAGCCGCAATTTCACTGCCTGATGCTCATGTTGAACACTGAAAAGTTAAACTTTCACAACTTCTGCTCTGAGCAGCTTTTCCACACTTGCAGTTCTGCTCTCCAGAGCTTGAAGTCACTCCATTCAAAGTCAGTGGACAGCAGTGCTGTTGACACATCCCGCGCATACATGTTACTACTACCTTTTCACCTTCACTATATATTTTTCAGACACCTTAGATCACAACCGTCACTACAAACATCCCCAGTACTGAGGATGACGACTCAGCAACAATGAAAAAAAACTGAGGCATGCGCAGAGTTGACGGCTGTGGACAATGTGAGAAAACATTGAAGGTATTTTGCACGAAGTGATAGATGAAGTAAGTAAGGACTATTAAATTGTCATGTGATTTGATGAGTTCAAAAATGAAATGAGAGGTGAATGTTGTTGCCATAAAGTACAATGAGCAGTAATTACCAAAACAACACAATTTAAAATGTGAGCGAAGTTCATCAAATCACCTGACAGTTTATCAGTCCTGCTTTCCATGCCGTATTTTTATTAACCCACACTTATATTTTTCAAATTACATGACAATTTGTCATTTCTGTTTCCAGTTCATCTCAATTACATATGCTTCATTTTTTTCAATCCATATCCATTTTTATCACCTCTATTTTTATCATTTCTTCCCCCCATCATAATTATACGCTTCTAACTTGTCACTGTTTCAACAGATGCCTTTAATGGAAATTCACGTGGATGTGGTTTTTATCAGATGGCATTGTGATCAGTATTCTCAGTGCCAACCAGCAATCCCAAACTGACACCAAAGTTTAACATTTATTGGCCATTTTCATTCACATTGTCAGACTTCTTTTATCATCTGACCAAAAGAATGAAATGATGTGCATGAGAACAACTTCATCAAATTTGCAGTATTGTGATGTGGTATACGAGAGAACAGAAAATAGATCTGACACAAAATAAAATGCAAATAACACATGACAATGATATGAATAAATGACATGAAAGTACATAAATTAGCATATAACGTCATCTAGCAGCATTTAATAGCATCTACGAAGTCCTTTAGGTGACTTTATATTCCATGGGAACCAAATTAGCTAAACTACTTGCTGAGCAAAAACACATGGCTTAGCTTAAAATGTGCCTTTTAGGTCACAAAGCACTAGTATGGGACATTTTCAGATTGAAAAAGGGTTACAGGGAGCTTTTGTTTGTTCCATGGGTTTTAACAGGGTGGTGGCACGTTTAGTCGATCGCTTTAGCAACAAGTAATGCTTGCTGCAACTTGTTGAGTTTTAAACACAAAACGGATCTTCACCTGTGAAAACAACTGAACATCTAATACGATATGAACAACAAAATGTGTGCCACAACAAAGAAAAAAGGAGCAAAGTTTAAGTCAATGAAGACAAATAAATATATGCTGCTGTTTGTTAGCTAGGTTGCTAGCTTTGATCACACAATGTGGAAATCTCTTCACTACATACTACATAACATATTTTCAGCTTATAGGGGGAAGGAGGAAGGTGTAATTGTGCAGCACACATTCATCTTTTTGGCAGATACATCAATTCTTACAGTGCTTTGCACGTAGCATTCGTTTACAGTGGGGATAGTCGCCCACTTATGCACTCAATACACTTCACGTCACTCCTGATCCCGACATTACAGTTAAAGGTTAATATTTGGATGAAAACTGCAGTGCAATGCAAAATCTAGTCAATTTAACATGTAAAAAACTAGAACAAAATAAAAGAACATACAACTCTATGGATATCAGCTATTTGAGATATTTAGCCCGGCAGCTTAAAAGAGCTTTAGAGAGCTTGTAAGAATGTTTATTTGGCATGACCAATAATCTTCACTCATGGATTTTGGTACAGTTCACTGTAATTTATTCTAGCAAAGCTGCAGAAGATTTTGCATTAAACATGTCCTGCTGTAGATACAAGAGGTGGCCTTACATTACACACAAGCTACACCGGACAGAGGCAGCAACTACATTTCCAGAAGAAGACATATGAAATAGATGTGGCAACACAAAATCAAGCAAGAGAAAAAGGGAAAGACAGGGAATGAAATGGGGGTTGGAGAAGACTTTGAGAGGAATATTGACAGAAAGGGGAGATTGGTGAAAGGATAAAAGATGGATTAAGGTTGCATTTCAGCCTGGCAGGAGCAGTTTGTCTGTAATGCATGTGTGTATTAAATATGTATGTTTAGTACAATCAGTAAGCTAAAAGATGTGAAACTTTGCTATTTTTTTTTTTTTTCGCTCTTGCTGCCTGGCATTTCCCATGTCTCAGAAGGAAAAAGCCTTTTACCCAACATATTTATCTGTGTGTGTGTGTGTTTGTGTGTTTGCAAACCTCTTTACCTGTGATAATGACAGCTGTTATGTCTGTCTGATATACTCCGCCCTGGGACTTAGGTTGCATGTTTGAAGTGGCATGTTTGTTAATGTGTGTGTGTTTGTGCACCTCAAAAATGTTCATGGGATCGAGATCCTTTACAAGCTCTTTGCGTGAACAGAGAAACATATCATGGATAATCTGAAATATGAGTGTGTGTGTGTGTGTGTGTAAGAGAGGGAGCAATGTGTGATAAATGGTTTAAGACAGGTGTTGGGGGGGATGAGCTCTTCAATTATCACACTTTAATACCTTTTTTTTTCTTTAACAGGAAACCACTGCAACAGTGGACAGCAATGATTTTTCAAACTAGCACAGATAGGGGTTTATCACAAGCGGGTTACAGAGGTTTGTTTCAGAGGTTTGTTAGAAAAATACCCCACCAGCACCAAAAAAAACAAACAAAAAAAAACAACAACAACAAAGAAACGGATTTATGTTCATCTGTTGTCATTCGAGTAGCTGCGTAATTATACCACCAAACAGTATGTGGTGGTAACTTTCCTGCAGCACAATAGCTTATGGTGCCGAGCTTCCTTTTGTCTGCTTCGTATGTATAGCACAGACATAGCAGCAGGACAAATTAATATATCTTGTGTGAATTGGAGCGAGTAAATATTAAGCATCAGTATTTTTTACTGACATTGCAGCAATCTATCCTACTAGCCAGCTTGAAAATGACGTAGAAGAGTACAGCTTACGGTGAAGAGTTCTCCACTACAGCACAGATACAGTGTTGGTGTGGCTCTGAAGCCTAAGCCAGGATTTCAAATGGTTCCTGTGGATGTGCCTTTGATTTCCAGAGGCCAAAATAGTCTCTGGACAGTCATTGGAGTAGGAATGCTGGTGAATGGCTGTTGTTGGTTTTGTAGTAAAAACCTGCCGATCCAAGGAGCTATTAGCATTTCTAAAACCTCAGTTGTTTTGAATAGTGGCTCTTGGACTCTCTTGTATGGGTCACTGCATAAATCCCCGCCACCCACCAAATTATGATTGGTTCAGTATGTTCTGTACTGGTGGAAATGACTGCAAATGGGAAGGGTATTTGACCTGTTTCACAAGAGAGAATTTTTGAGTATTGAATGAATATGGATGGACAAGCTAATTAATAGCTGCCATCAAGCTACTACTCGTAGGCCTGTAATGAGTTTGTTATTTCATTTTCATTGACAGTATTGAATGCACCAGAAAAATCAAGGACACTATAGGCTAATTTATGCTTCTGCGTCAAAGATATGCCATAGTTACGACGTAGGTGTGAACCCTGCTGCGCTGGCTACGATGTAGCCTCACGTGCACTTCTCTCCAAATGTAACGACGTGTGTGGCATCGTGGACCGCAAAAAAAAATTGATTGGTAGATTATATTTCTCACTGCTATTTCTTCTTTGCTGTTTTCATGTTGGGTAGAATGATGTCCGTTTAAATGACTGATGCTCAACATTTATTAGCTCCAACTTACGTAAAATATACTTTAATTGCGCTGTTGCTATGTGTGAGCTACACATGGGAAGTACACAAAAGGAAATGCGGCACTGTGAGCTACAGCGCCGTATTTACGCACCTAGTGATTGGTGGCGTAAATACAGAGCGACGCAAACGATGCAGGAGTATAAACACCAGAGACGGCTAGGGGCCGTGCATAGCCTACGTGCTATGCAAAAGCATAAACCAGACTTATGGAAATAAGAAGATTAGGTTCAGAATTTTTATTTTTTTTCAAGAAGGAAGTAAAGCTTTAGAAAGTCTGTAAAGGAGAATTGGCGCTCTTTTAATGTCAGCCTGAAGAGGTAATTCAAGGATGGTACCTGGCCATTATACTGGTGGAGTGAGCTAATCTTATTTTACGTTTAGCCACGTTTGGTAGATGAACATGTGAATCTGTGCTTATGAATAAGTGCAGATGGAATAAGGTAGAGAAACCTCCTTTTATTTTTTTGGATCTTCTTCCTTTAATTGCTCAGTATCTGCTACATCAGCCATGTGCCATGCAGCACAATGACATAATCCAGTGGAGACGGTGTCAGATGACTGACACTATCCTCTGACTGTCAGTCATCACAGCCGTCCTCTAAAGCTGTGTTTATCTGTCACAGAGACTGACGGACAGGTGTGTGTGCACCTTCCAGCAGACATCAACACACACAGAGCACTTTTAAAACATTAAGGATGGAGAAGCTTATTTGTTGGTGCGATACATCAATCACTCTGGTGAGTAAACATACTAGTATTTATTTATTTATTTTACAGTACATGCCTGTGCTGGTATTAGGTTTATCAGCTGAACAGGTGGAACTAAAAAATGTGGTTATAAACAAGCATTTGAAACCTTTAGTTTTGACTGTGATCTTGGTTTCTAGCAGGATTCAGAAGTCTCTGGGTGAATACACTGACCCCAGTCCCCACGACTCCGGCACTGTTCCACCGGGCCTTGGAAGCGCTGTTTTCTGACAGCACCTTGCATTTTCATTTCAGAAGTGGTGCACTTCCGTGCGCTGCCTGTTCGGTTGGATTTGTGATTCCAAGTTTACCTGAATGTTTTGAGAGAATCACAGAGAAACATGTGCTTTTAAATATATAGATATATGGTAATATTTACTTCCACTCCAAAGGATGTAATTATTCTTATGCCTTGTATTTTTTGCTATTAGACATATTTTAAAAGGATGGGTGGCTCCCATCCCACCCGTCCTTGGGTCCAGGGTTGGCCTCCTGTACTAGGTGGAACAAAGAGGTAAGACCTGTTTTGAGGAAGAATGGGACAAAATAACTGACATGCTTCTTTTTCTTAGTATCCTTCCTCTTCTGTTTGTTGAGGTTTCTTGGCATATGCATATTACACGACAATTTCCTTTAGTGAGTCATTCAGTATCTTTTTATTAATATGGTGCATTACTGCCACCATCTCATGTGGACTGCTTGATATTTTCGATGCCAAAATACCTTTTGAGTGTTGTGAATGACAATATTTCAAGTGGTGGATGACAAGTGGTGAAAGCCCCCCCGTTTGTAAAGTTAAAAAAAAATAAAAATACAACAACTCTGGGAACTTCAACCTCAGCGCAGTGTAGCGATGTTGCCAAAATGCAAAACTGGATGCATACTCAAAAATTAAAATGTGTTACTTTCAAGACGGTGAAAAATACCTTTGTGACCCCTCCCATTAGTTGTAATTTTGGTTTTCAAGAGTACTGCAAGAATGTTGGCGTGATATGCACACCTCAACCATTAAAACATTAGGAGTTACTCACTCTTGGTGGATTTCAAATAAACAAAGAAAAATAGAATACGAAAATTAAAAGAGGTTTTTTTTTCTGGTTGCCAATTAAACGGCAAATGAAAATATGTTTCCTTCTCCCTGCAGAGAAAAACAATTCAGCAGCACAAAACATGACGTGAAATTTAACCTTGGAGAGAACCTTGGAGAGATTAAAGCACTTCTTTCTTGAATCACAGGAACTAAAGTGGTCTTATTTTTGAGTGTTATGGGGCATTTCAGCTTTCCAAAAACTCTCACCACTGAGAGAAAACATTGCAGTGTCTTCTACACACATTCAGACAGGAGACTAACTCGTTTACTGTTTGATGCAGAAGCTTATTATTACCATAATTTTGTTATTTATCTCTCCACTCTACAGTGAATTTAAAACTGAGGCTATATTATTCACTCTGCTGCTCTTCCACTCTTGTTTAACATTCTCACTACTGCTTTGTTGTGGTTGCAGAAACTTGATAGTTAGAAACTTGATAGAAAGTTGATAAGTTGATGAATTATATACTTTTGGTCTTTACGCTGATTCTTTGTTTTTTTTAAATTATTTTCCTTATTCTAGAAGTCAGTCTGTCTCCTTCCAAGGCAGCCAGTCTGACTTTAAGATAATGGAAAAAGGGGTACCCCAAGGTTCATCTCTTGGTCCTTTGCTATTTTCTATTTTCATTAACGATCTTCCAGAAGTCTGATTGCCAAATTCATTTATATGCAGATGATACTGTTGTCTACTCCTCCTGTTCAGACATTTTACAAATTCAATATTCACTACAATCTGATTTGAACTGACTCCAAAAGTGTATTTTTTTGCAAATGAGCTTTTTCTGAATAAGAATAAATCATACTCTGTGTTGTTTTGCACTCGACTAAATTCTATACTTTCATCAAATAGGTGGTATATTAACTTCCTAGATGGAACAGCACTATGAAAGGTTGATGAATTTAAATATTTAGCGTTTGGATTGACTCCTGACTATCTTTTAAACCTCATATTAGCTGCTGTCCCAATCCAGCGGCCCCATCCTTCGAAGGCCACATTTGAAGGCTGATTACGTCACAGCGATGCGCCGAAGGCTGTCCCAATTCGAAGGCTCCTTCAAATGCCGCCTACAAATGCGTCTTTCTTTTCCCCGATTTGAAGGACGGGTCTGGCGTATCCTTCTCGGCCCGCCCTATCTCAAGATGCATTGCAGGTATACCAGAAAATTCTATAGTAGCCGGGGATGGAGCTTTGTATGCAAAAATTAAAAGCCTAAAGAGGTTATGGTCATGGCTTTTGTCATTTGTGTAGACATTTTTTGTATTTTATTTTGTCAGAAATCATCAAGACAGCAAATGAGCTCGTACTGCAGGTCCAGTAGTTCTTCAACTATTGCTGCTTTTATTAAGCTTTCATTAGCTTTCATTAAGCTGAGAAAACAGAACAGCCGCCTCTTCGAGGGCGCTGTTGTAGTTCTTCTAAAATGAAAAAAAAAAAAGTAATAAAAAAAAAAAAAAAGAATTTCGATCTCCATTCTCTCTTCGGTTCAGCGCTGTCACGGTTGCTAGGCAATAGGACGTATGCCGAGGTAAGGACAGGGGTAAATCTGAAGGCTAGAGCGTCCCAATTCACAGCCGCTGACTTCCGGCCTACCCGCCCTTCGGAGGACGCGGCCTGCGCAGACTACGTAGGACGGGTCCTTTGAAGGATGCGGCCGCTGGATTGTGACACAGCTATTGAGTCAATTTGTAAGAAAAGATATAGTTACATAAAGTCACGCTACCGTTCTGTAGAATGTTTTTCCCTTCCAGTTCATAAAAGAGTAGCGCTGCCAGTTCTAGATTACGCAGATGTTATTGATGGTAATACCATAGAAACTAATCTTTGTCCCCTTTATACTCTATATAATAGAAGAAAATTTACTTTTAAATGTATCTGTTTAAAAAAAAAATATATATTATTCCATTTAGTTCACAGGATAACCTGAGAAATATTGATCAGTTTTTTTTTGTTTTGTTTTGTTTTGTTTCACACCAAGAATTAGGAAAGAAATTGGATGTCATACATTTCAGTTTAGAGCTCCATCAGATTGGAATAATTTGCCTTCCTCACTTAGATGTATCACCTCTTTTCATATTTTTAAATGGCCTTTATTTACTTACCCCTGGTGTGGGTGTTTCTGTGTTTAAATGTTTGTATTATATTTAGGTTTTACTTATTACGATTTGTATTACTGTTGTTTTACTTTTATGTTTTGTAAAGACCCCCTCGAAAATGAGATCATAATCTCAAGGGGTTACCCTTGAAAGAAATAAACAAATAAGTCAACGAAAGACACCTGCGCACACGAGAAGTGACCTGGATACTGAATGTGATTGAATGTGGGAAAAAAGGCTAAATCTGTTTATGTTTTAGTAGTTTAGTGAAAGACTACATTAATAAGAAAAAAAACAACGGTTTGTGGCTCTTGAACTTGTTCTCAACACAGCAGTTTAGTCTCTCGGGATTCTGTTTCTTCAGGCTCAGACATCCTACCCGTAAATATAAGTCATAGCAGCTTTTATTAATAACTTATTCAATGCAGTAGTGCAAATGCAGACTGAAAAATCATGGTGAGTCTGAGTTAATGGGGCCTTTGAAAACGAGATGGAATTTTTCTGTTTGTGTATGCTCATGTGACTTCACTGTTTGTACACTTTTGTATGTTTTTACAGAACGCGCGCGTGTCTGAGTTACGGCTGGATGGCCGTCACAGGATCACGAACGCCTGGCGATCCATGCTGGTGCATACAGTATGTTTACATATGGTACAGTGGTGCATGCAAGTGTAACACTGTGTGTTGGTGTTAATGTGTGTGTACACTTGCTGTGACCCCTAATGTTGTCTTTTGATTTTCTTTCTCCAGAAATAGAGGAGAGGAGAAGGAAGAGTTGAGCTCTAGTTCGGCGCTCCACAGGCAGGGTGGCCTCGTCGTCCCGCAGGGGCCCGTGGCTCCAGGTCTGACCTGGAGGATGTTCCAGATCTGTGAAAATGCATCATCCGTTGAGGATAGGTTTGTGTTTGTGTGTCTGCGAGAGAGAGATTGCTCGTGCATCTCGTGTGATTATCTAGACAATCTGCTTATTGATGCACTGGTTAATGATGTTCCCAGAAAGACAGAGACGCAGACAGATGAGAAAGAGGGGGAGGAGAGTGAGGATTCAGTAATCTACTAAAAATCCTTTTTGTGGTTTTACCTAAAGTAAAGGGTGTTCATCTTGTTGCAGTGTGCTGCGGTGTTTGATGTCTTTAATATTCCTACCTGCACTGCAACTTTAAACACTTTTTTAAACACTTTTAAAGATGGCAGCGGCGTCCCACCAGTACCGTGAATGGTTAGGGGCACTGGGAGGGGCAACCAACATACATGACCAAACATGTTTGTCGTCTTTTGTAAAAGTTTACAACAGTGAACGTGAAATATAGAAGCAGGAAATCGGTCTATACAAGCACATCGTAAGTGGACATTTAATTTTGGTGGATCATAAAGTTGTGGTCGATCTTTCTCTCTCACACACACACACACACACACACACACACACACACACACACACACACACACACACACACACACACACACA
>JBAMYA010046780.1:0-10808 GCA_037176975.1 Arrhamphus sclerolepis | reverse complement strand
CCCCCCCCCCCCCCCCCCCCCCCCCCCCCCCCCCCCCCCCCCCCCCCCCCCCCCCCCCCCCCCCCCCCCCCCACTAACCTTTGCACTTGACTGTGGTATTTTGCTGCCCCTCTTTTCCTCCAACTAGGTCGTTTTTTTCCATAAATGTGCGAGCTCATATCGTTTATGACCGCTTACGTTTCCCTTCCTTGACTTTCATCTTTGTTGACGTGATTGGGGTTAATGTAACAGCACCCTCATGAAGCAATTTCAGCAATCAGCAAAATTTTTTGTGAGCTCTGAATCAGCAGCCCACGGAGATGAGAAATGATTTCCTTGCAGTCGTGCTGTCATGGCCCGCTAACGCCATCCAGCTACGTTCATTAATCACTCCCACAGAAGTACACATGCAGGAGAAACGCACACACACACACACACACACACACTCTGCAGGAACACAGTCTGAAACCCTGGAAGACGTACTCACACTGTGGACCAGACGATGAAATAAAGAGATCATGCTGCATGGATTCGAGCGAACCAAACTCTGCTCTGATTTTACTTATCGCAACGAAAGACAGAAATCCTGCAGCTCAGATGAGATCCTGCATCTGCAAGTGACATAATGGTTGATGATCTGCACATGCGAGTGGTGTGTGCAGAGCCCTGCAGGCTTTCTGGGGTTCCCGCAGATGGCTGCAGCGAACATTTGCTCATGTGCATCATGTGAATAATGCACGTCGAGCCCTGCAGATGCCACACCGATGAGCCTCCACAGAAATAAGACAAAAGCTCAAAGAGAGGCGGCGCAGGCCCTGTAGGTTATTCTGAATTAGAGATGAGAGTACGAGAATCACTGCCCTCGATTCCTGGAGTTGGTGAAAGCAAGCTGCAGCTGGGTCTCCCATCCTTTTATTCACCTCTTCTTCTCCTCTCAGCTGTTCCCTTCAGGGGTCTCCGCAGCAAATCATCCATCTCCATCTAACCCTATCACCTGCATCTTCTCCTACTCATGTCCTCTTTCTCCACATCCATAAATCTCCTCTCTGGTCTTCCTCCCACCTCCTCCCTGGCAGTTCCAACCTCATTATCCTTCTACAAATATCTTCACCATCCTTCCTCTGTACATGTCCAAACCACCTCAGTCTGGCCTCTCTGACTTTCTCTTCAGAACATCCAACATGTCCTGTCCCTCTCATGTCCTCATTCCTGATTCTATCCATCCTTGTCACTCCCAAAGAGAACCAGAACACTTTAGCCTCTGCTATCTCCAACTCTGCCTCCTGTCCTTTCCTCAGGTCCACGCTCTCTAAACTGTACAACATCTCTCCTCGCTTCCTTTCATTCTGAACACACTCTTTTATCACACTTTTCTCCACCGGTTCCAACCGGCTCCAACCACCTCTTTTGCACACTCTGACACTTTTCCTCTGTACTGTGGACCCTAAGTGGACCCTAAGTCCTCCACCTTCTTCACCTCTGCTCCTTGTAGCCTCACAGTTCCTCTTGGGTTCCTCTCATTCACATACATGTATTCTGTCTTCCTGCAGCTAATCTTCAGTGTAATCTGCAAACATGATAGTCCATGGAGATTCCTATCTAACTTCGTCTGTCAGCCTGTCCATCACCGTAGCAACAAGAAGGGGCTCAGAGCTGATCCTTAATGCAGTCCCACCTCCACCTTGAACCCTTCTGTCACACCTACTTCACCACTGTCTTCCAGGTCTCAAACATGTCCAGCACCTCTCCAACAAACGACTGTGCTGCTCCAGACTTCCTCAACAACACCACCGCTCCTCTCTCACCATCCAGTCATCTGCTTTTTCAAGGTCTACAAAGACACCAGCTCCCTCTGACCTTCTCTACCAACATCTTCAAACCAATATCGTCTGCAGCGCTCTTTTTTTGCATTAAATCATACTACTGTTCACAAATAATCACTTCCTCTTTTCCTTTCATTCAGTTCACCAGCTTCCTCTCAGTAGATCATAGCTGCTAGCAGTTAGCAGGTAAATTCAACAAATACGCTTCTTCCTGGATATTTCAGCAGTTGGATTTTTTCTTTCGTTCAGTCATGATAACAAGCCAAAGCTAGCTTCGGACACCTATTCCAACATGTGTTGTTGCAGCGTGTAGGTGTGAATTCATCGTTATCCAGCTCAGTGGACTTGACGCAAAAGTTGCGCTTTACACCAATCAGTCAAGTCGAGGAAAATCAAGCCATTACCTTTATCCTTAGTTTTTAATTGGCAGCATGAGCAGTTCAGATAGAACAGGGGTAGAAGCTATTTGCAAGATATTTAAAAGCAGTACTAACAGACTTCATAACAGCTTCTATCTCTGTTTCTGACGTTCTAATTATTAATTATGTAAAATAGTGTTGTATTTAGTCATATTTCTGCTTTACAAGTAGTTATTGCTTTTATGATTATGGTTGTTTTTTTCCATGTGAATGGATATTTTTATGTCCATGTTTTCATATTTGCACATCTAAATTCGTTGTACTCATAAACAAGTAGGCGTTCTCAGTCTTCATCTGTTTATCTGTAACACTTTCAGACGTTATTCACTTTGGCTGAAGCGAGCCCATCAACAGGCACTTCAAGCACACGTCCTCCAGAGACTTCTGAAGCTGCCGCTGCAGCAACGAGGCGGCGCTTTACATTAAAAGTAAAAGTGAGCAGGCACCACATTCGAGCCTGACAGTCAGAGATCCAGCGAGATGAAAAGAAAGAGGAGCAGAAAAGCATGAACAGATGCACCAATGCAGAGGGAACTACCAAACACACATCACTTACGGTGGGATCTCCTCCTGATCTGCACACACACAGAGCTGCTTGATAGCTTGTGTATAATAATAGCTGTGAGGGTTTACCGACTGCTGGAGCTCAGCGGGTTCTCCATGTGGATGCTCGCCTCCTGATTTCAAAGAAAATTTTTAAGTGTGTTTTTCTGTACGCTTCACTCTGCATCGTCAGTGCAATCTGCAAAACCACAGTGGGATTTTCTACATGTTTATGTTTTAATAATATATGTACGCTATTCATTTTTGCTTTTTCAGCCCAGTGGAGGATAAACAAAATAAAGTGCAGCAGCATTAAAAGCACAAGCACATTTTTGATTGTATTGCTCCTCTGCATTAAAACGTGATCTGATCTTTGTCTAAGTTACAATAAGAGGCAAAAAAAAGACAATGAGATGTAGCTGAGAGCACAACATCAAAAAAAAAACAAAAAAAACAACGCCAACCACAGCCCTGGAACTGATGCCTGGTTGAACCTCCTCTGACTCCTGCTTTCAGTAGCTTCAGATCAGACATGCACATAGTTCAGAAGAACCAGGACTCAGCACTTTTCATGCTATTGTGAACACTTCAAACAAACTCACATCCCTCTGAGGTGAACTGAGGCCACCTCTGGAAGTGATTTCAGGTCCTTAACCTGAGACATTTCGTCTTTCAACAACAGCAACAGTGTCCTTGTCATCTTTCTAGACCAGGAACCCCACAAGCAGCTTTCCCTCACTGACACACAGACATTAACTACACTGATTTGTTTAATGGACCCAATTATTCCGAAAATTACTCCTATAAATAAAAGTACATAATAGTTTCTCCACACAGAAAGACCAGCTGAACCAAAATCCAACTAAGCCTTATTGGTGTTTAGTGTCAGGGCTAACAACTTCAATACTGTGCTGCCCGTTATGGTAGCACCCAACATCTCCATGGGAGATCCCAACATCCGCATGGTAGGACACAACATCACCATGGTAGGACACAACATCACCATGGTAGGACCCAAGATGGTAGGACCCAACATCACCATGGTAGGACCCAAGATGGTAGAACCCAACATCACCATGGTAGGACCCAACATCTTTATGGTAGGACCCAACATCACCATGGAAAATCCAACATCACCATGGTAGGACCCAGCATCTCCATGGTTTTAGCAAACATCATCATGGTAGGACCCAAAATCACCATGGTAGGACCCAACATCCTCATGGTAGGACCCATCATCTCCATGGCAGAACCCAACATCCTCATGGTAGGACACAACATCACCATGGTAGGACCCAACATGGTAGGACCCAACATCACCATGGAAAATCCAACATCACAATGGTAAGACCCAGCATCTCCATGGTTTTAGCAAACATCACCATGGTAGTACCCAAAATCACCATGGTAGGACCCAACATCCTCATGGTAGGACCGAACATCACCATGGTAGTACCCAAAATCACCATGGTAGGACCCAACATCACCATGGTAGGACCCAACATCACCATGGTAGGACCAACATCACCATGGTAGAACCCAACATCCTCATGGTAGGACCCAACATCCTCATGGTAGGACCGAACATCACCATGGTAGGACCCAACATCACCATGGTAGGACCAACATCACCATGGTAGGACCAACATCACCATGGTCATACCTTTCTGGCCCTTAGGTAACCCGTCCACATTAGTAAAAGTCTGAGATTTCTCGTGTGAACAAAAAATGGACTGTGGCCTAATAAGATCTGAAGTGGACCAAAATGAGTCCTCACAATGTGAAAGCAAAAAGAAGTAAGAACATTTTCCACTAATCGTCCTGTTGGTCCACTTTTTAAAAAAAAAGTTCAGTTCCCTTTTAAGAACGTGTAGAAACTCGAGTAGGCCTAAAACTTTCCTTGATACTGGCTCATATCAAGCTTATCTCTTTAGTCACGCTACATTAGCTACTAGACTGCTGGCGGACCTCCCATGATGCAGTGGGCACCTCCTCTCACTCTGCTCTCTTCACTCCACTTGTATGTATGCTCAGGTTTCGTTTTTCTCTTCTCTTATCTTTTTTTTTTCTTTGTTTTTTTACTGGTCTCACGTTTTGAGCTTGTTTAGCATCTCTGTCCAGTCTTCTTAACCTAAACCAGCTGAAACGTCTTTGTTCCACTAGAGGATCGACTGATTAAAGAGGAACAGACAAACCCTCTGACATAATCTGTAGATTCCTGAAGAGGAGTTCCAAAGCCAGGTTTTATGGAGCACACCATGTTGGCAGGAAGTGACTCTGCTCTGGTTGATAAAAAAAAAAAGAACAAATGAACAAGCCTGACAAATAGAGCAGAACTCAGTTACTACAGTCTACCTGTCTATTTTTTTTTAAATGGGGTACTTTTAATGGGGGATGGAATGGATTAATGGCATTTCCATAAAGTTCAATGGAGAATATTGATTCGATATTCAAGCTAAATGATTTACGAGTTCTGTCACAAGTACCACTATGTTTGTGTCTGTTGTAAAACTGGACATTTTAACACTGAGGTCAATGGAGATTCACTCACTTTTGGAGCCAGCCCCTAGCAGCCCTTCAAAGAGCCTTTGAAGCCAAGTTTTCCTCAAACTGTGCAGTGCCATGTTGCAAAGAGGCGGGACAAAGCTGTCAGATCTAATGGCTAGCTGTCAGTCAAGCACATCAAATGACGTCCAAGCATCTGACTGGTCAGTTTTATTGCTTAATATAAATTTATCTGATGTGGTCCAAGAAAAAAAAACTGTGTCAGGTGTCTAAACAAAGTTATGATTTGGTTGAAAAGTAAAAGGTGAAAAGCCATCATTTCTGAGATGTTGAAAAGACATTTATCACGACAAAACTGCTAAACAGAGACGACTCTTCAACATCTTTGTTTGGGCTAACTACGGACCAGACTTATTTATACTAAATAATGACATCCATGGATGCTTCTACCCCAATCAGAATCTTGTATAAGGCCCCCCCAGACAAAACAAAAATCTAGGAACAGCCCTGTTTGCTTGTTGCACCCCGTCAGATTGCATCCTGACTCAAGTAGTGACACAAACTAAAACCTTCTTTTGTTTAATTCCTGAACTGCAGGTGACATTATGATAACCAGCCACGCACAGAAATGGTTAAACAGAGCGACTCAGAGGCTTGATTGTCATCTGCTGAGCTAAATCAAACAAGCGTGCGTGCGTGTGTGGGCTCAGTGCAAACACTCATGACTACAAGTGGAACATTTATTGTAGGAGAACTTGAAGCCTTGAGGCAAACCCCTGCAAACACCTGGTCAGAATTTCCAGAGGGCTTACTGGGAAGTTTGAGGAAGGCTTCATTAAAAAAAGAAAGAAAGAAAAAGATAGGCTCATCTGTCACTTTCCTCCCCTTTGTTCCACTTCCAGGTTTCTGGTCTGCAGCCTGCGCTGAGCGGCATCCATCACCGACCACTCTGTTCGCGCAAGTCGCGTCTCATAATTAGATTGCGGGCTGTCCTGCTGCCTGGGAATCGACAACACCCCCCTCCCCTCCCCTTCCCCCTCAAACACCTAGGGGGTGGGGGGCACGGTGAGCCGTACAGTCCCGATGACTATCCGCACACTGCGTCGAGCTCCGGAGGACCAGATGGATCCGCTCTGCTCTCTCTGCGCAGCTTCACTGCAGGTCCACTCTGACTGCACGAGGTTGGCAACTCGTCTGTACGCGACCGTAGATCACGTCTGCACACATACACACGCCCGCGCGCTCATGCACACGCACGCACGCGCACACAATCAAGAAAGTCCCTAGAAAATTGCCAAATTGTGCATTTTCCACCTATTTTCGCCCGCTTTTCAAAATAAAATAAACAAATGACTACGGTGATAGATAAAATCGACAATGGCAGTTAAAGCAAAACTTTTTCCACAAAACAACTCAATGATTTTTGCTTCCTAATTGCTGACCGACTCAGAAAGTTCCCCAACTTTCCCGTCAACCGTGCGCGCTGACCGTTCACGCGTGATTTTTGTTTTTGCCGCCGCTCATAAAATACGTCCAGCAAGCACGTTTTATGTTTTTTTTTCACATTCGTGCATGTTGAATAACAAAGATGCAGTCTAACTAACGCACACTGCAGAAAAAGATCAATAGTTGTCACAGTTGAGGGTTAACCTGTGCAATAAAGCGAAAATTCTTACAGTTTAAAAGGAAACGCACGCGCCGCAGAGAGCCTGCTGAGCCCGAAGTGTCCCAGATTTCCTCCTTTTACGCCACCACAGAGGTAGTAGGTATCGACATTTCTTTTCTTTTCTTCTTCAATGCAGCGGATTTTTCTGCTGCAGTCCAAGAAAGCCGAGAGATGCTGAGGGGAGGTGGGAAGCGTGAGTGTGATGGAGGGAGGGAGGGAAGGAGAGAGGGAGGGGGGAGGGAGGAGCAGGGTGACTAGGATCAGTAGCCGGTCTGCATTTCCGTTTAATACTGAAGTATCTGAGGAGATGAGGGCTCTGATGCTCATCAGAAGTTGGATGGTTCATCTGTAGAGCAGCGGACATGAACTGCTGATAAACTCCATGTTTCTGAGTCAGTTATCAGCTTCTTTTAGTTGCTCGGTCTCTTAAGGAAGAAAGGAGGAAAGAGTGTGATCTAAGTGTAAAAGGAGTGCCTATTAACAGCGTTTGGTCTCATAACCAGACTTAGAACTTTGAAGAAGTGTCTCTGCACTCCAGATGTGAGCTATGAGGTCTACTGTAAGAGTTACCCTGCCGATGCTGCTAGTGATGTCATCAGATGAGTTGTTGCCAGGCTACAAACACAACACCCAAATGCATCAGTGGCGTTTGTATGCGCTGCTTTTGAGTGTCTACCAAAAAAAATACAGAGGCTGATTTTAACATGAGAGTCTGAGCCCCAGTACCCCCGCTACCACGAACAACAAACAAACAAAAAAACTATTTGTATTCTGCACAGCTGGTGAAGAGCTGTTATAAACTCCTCCACTCAGAAATAACCATCAAGGGAGAAATCTCAATGAGCAGTGAAGAAGGCTTGGAAGGAGATCCTTCTCACTCACTGAAAACAGAGAGAAAATGAACAATGAACAAATACATTTGCATTTCTATGTACCAGCTGTTGCTGAGTCGACTAAATAAATTAATTAATAAATAAAATTAACTAAATCCAGTGTTGTTTTCTTTGATATTGTCTCATCAGGGCAGCATGGAGGCCAGGTTACAGGCTCGGTTCGTGTAGGTTTCCGTATCCTCCCACCACCAAAAAACATGCATCTTATGCCGAGTTCACTCTGTACGATTTTTACAGTCTCATAAGATTAATTAATCACATTGCACAAAGTGATAATTCATTTACAGCTTGTTGCACTGTGATTGAACGTACGTTGAATTGTTGCTACGACAGAAATAAGTCTGAGGGTATAAACGCAGCGTCAGTGCTAATGTGCTAATGCATCCATGACTCTAAAGCTAGCATTGTCGTAGTGGTGCTCGTGTGCTTTGAAAGGAAAATAAATAGAATCAAGGGAATAAAAGAAGAAAAAGCTCATCTTTGCTCCTGTCTCACTGTGAGATCAACCGCCACCATTTTTGAGCTACCATGGAACATTTTTCATCAGACACGACCAAGATCATACAGTGTGACCTCAAGATTAGTCAATACATAACCCCCCACCTAAAGAAACAGATGCCAAACAAAGACGTTGGCACCTACAAATCTCGAAAGGGTTACGGCGCCATTCCGAAGGATTTTTGGACTCCAGTGAATCACAGGGACGGCCATCATCCAGAAATGGAAAAAAAACATGGAAGACTGATGAACTTTCCTGCCAAAGTTACTCCAAGAACATCAACAAGGAATCCAGATCACAGAAGAGCCCAGAACAACATCTGAAGCCTTCAGCCCTCACCAACCTCAGATGAGGTCAGAGTTCACGATGCAACATGAAGAAAGGGACAGAAATGACATCCATGAGAGTTGTTGCACTGCTGACAAAAAGATCCCATGATGATCCCAAGACTTTTAGGAAACTATTCAGATATAGCAAAGGTGGGAAGTTCTGGAAGGTTTACGTCCTGTTACATCTGGAGTAAAACTAAGAGCATCTCAGATAAAAGAGCCTCATAGCAACAGTCAAACACGGTGGTGGTAGTGTGATGGTCTGGGGATGGACGACTTACCATGAACAAACCATGAATTCTGTTCTCTACCAGAAGATCCTGAAGGAGAACGTCCAGCCGTCAGTTACTGACCTGAATCTCAGGAACACGTGATGGCCTGAGGAACACCAGAAAGTCCACCTCTGACCGGATCAGTAGAACAGAATGAACGTTTCAGTCAAAGTCCACGAACGACCTGATCAGAAACACTTGACTGCAGTTGTTGCTGCCGACGGTGGAAGAATCACTTACTGGTTTTAGGCTGCAGTTACTTTTCCCATTAGCGCTACGCTGGTTTGGACAGTTCTCCCTGAATAAATGAATTCATCATTTCCTCTGTCTGATCTGTGCTTAGTGACTATCCAGTGGTTTGGTTGAGGTTTATAAATGCTGTAGCTTTCAGCACTGCGACCTTTATCGTTCAGCTATCGTTTCTGTTCACACGTAAATGCGTCACCATGTCTTTGTCAACACTCATGAACTCACCCGACATGTTTGCAGTCTTCAAACGTCTCAGCGAAGCAAGTCTTTGGAGAGTACATTTAATAATATACCACAAAACAGTTTTCAGCAAATTAGCTGGATGTGTGATATGGAGTTTAATTGATTTCTAATTATATGCCCTGGTGAGCGCATAATTCAATGCGTAAAAAACAAAGAGGGCTGCTAGCGAGGTCTGCTTGGGAATTCATCAGGATGCACCGCTTTGTTTTCCTTGTAATTACACAGTACACTCATCCTCCGGCTCATACGTCCCACACTGACACACCTTTGAAAAATCTACTTTGAGAGGTGGGTAATTGCTTTGTTTTCCTTCTAACTTCCAAACCCCTGAGTAAGTACTTCAGAGCAAGAATGAATGTTTGTTTCATACAAACTATGAGACGAGTTATGTTCCTGGTGCAGAAATCTGAGACATCAGTCGCGCTTCCTCGTCTTATTGCCACGTTTCCAACAGGGTTACTGGACCTGAGCACAAATGTTCCCGAATATTCTCAGATTTAAGCATTTGGGAAAAGTGCTGAAATTTCCTTTTGTTTACTTCCTTTACATGGCTCAAACTTAGGAACTAAAGTACTTAAAACATCTTAAACAGGTTCACAAAGAGAAATGTTGCACATTTTTACAGACATTCCAGCAAACTATCTTTCTACCTGACTTTCCTGCAGCGAAGGTTCGCAGAAGCATAAACCAAACAGGTTTTTTAACATAAAGCGCTGTCTAAGTAGGATATTCATGAGTTCAAAACAAAACTGGCAAACTCATCGAGGAGCAATGAAAGACTGAACAGAGGGTCAAGGACTGGTGGAAGGACGAGACGCAGACAAATTTTATTAATGCACTTATTGCCGACAAACATCACAAAGTGCTTCACAAGGCAGATATAAATAATATTAAAATGACAAGGAGGGCACATTAAAGTACCGCTTAAGAACAGTAAGTCAATGAAAATCCCCATCAGCTAAAAACCGTCTAAAAAGAAAAGTCTTTAACTGCTTCTTTAAAACATCAAAGTTGAGGGAGCAAAGAAGCTGTAAAGTACGGAAGCCCTAAGGGGTCATATATGCATAGATTTTATTTCCTCCGTTTTCCCGTGATAACGACATAACTCCGCCGTTTTCTCGTGATAAAGAGTTATTTTTTTCCTCCGTTTTCCCGTAATAACGAGATAATTAATTTGAGATCTCAAGAAAACAAAATGATCTTATAGTCTCTTACAAATAATGTGCACAAGAGTGTGCGTCATCTAAGAAGACGGTTAGCAAGGCTGTGTGATGCGGCGACCGATATTCTCCTGCTCCTCTGACATTGATCCACTGAATGATGTTTCCTGCAGTGATTTAATAGACTATAAGATCATTTTGTTTTCTTGAGATCTCAAATTAATTATC
>JBAMYA010046779.1:0-10809 GCA_037176975.1 Arrhamphus sclerolepis | reverse complement strand
TTTGTCTATTGTGCTGTTAAAATGTGTTGATTGTCATTTGTAATTTCGGCAGAGAAAGATGTAGTTGAAATCACCATTAATGCAGCACGAGCTTTTCTTTTCAACAACTGCCAAACAACAAGCTGTAAATAAATGTTCTTTGACTCCAAACATACAGTTGACGCTGTGGTCAGTACAGGATAATTCCCAGGATGATTCCTTTCATCTTTTGGAGCAATGTTAAGATTAAATTTGTCATGGTGACTATGCAGCATCAGAGAGCCATAGTCAGCCACGTAACCACAGATGTCTTATTTCACTGAGTATCACATTAGATTTAAAAGATGAATGGGATAAGGTAACTATGGTGCTGCACAGTTCCAGAGAGCATCATTCAGGTTTAGGATTTGTAATATTTGACACTTATTGCAAATACAGCCGCTATGAGGTCTTCAAGAAGTGCAGTGGCACTAATTCAGGAAAACTTCTGTGATGACAGGTGACCCTTTAACAACCCCAGTCATCTGGAGTTATTCTGACATTTACTTTCAGGCTGCAGACGACTTCACTGTTTGTAGCGCAGTGTTTGTGTAGTATTTGTGTACTGTCTTGTATTTAGAATTATTTGCATGATGAGATTATAGTTCATAAGAGCAATACATATCAAATCTCATGTAGATACAACACATGCTTATGTGATCTAAAGGACTGAGAAGTATTAAAAGATTATTCTAAATATGATTCAACAGAGCCTACACAACAACTACTATACAACTATAGTGACGGTGGCAAATTATATCACTGAGATCCCTTTCAGAATACACACACAAAAAAAGCATCATTATCTCTGATTTACTGTTCCTAAAACAAACCGTAACATTCCTCAGATCCTCTACTTTAAATCTGAGCTGGTCTACGTCTGATGGGATTTCTACCGTTTGCTCTTTATTGATGTCCTCTTTAACAATCGTCAGAAAATCATCAAACTGATATTGACTCGAAACCAAATATGAATAAAATCAGCATGTCCTCAGTAGTCTCCTAACTCCTCACGTCTGTCTAGAAGTTGTACAAACACACACTCTTCTGGGTTTCTTGTTCCAAGTGTCTCACATCAGAGATAACTATGATAATTTCTGATATAACATTTCATATTGAATGTGATATAATTCTAATATATTCCAAAACAGCCATATTAACTAATATGAGCGGGAGAAGGATTTGGTGGTTGAATGGGTCGACATAAATAGTTTCCTTCTTCTTATAAATCTAACGAGCAGTCCAGGAGAGCTGGATGCTTTATTGATTTATTCTTTTTATTTCTATTTTTCAATAATTGGAGAGACTTTGTTGATCCATATTCATAGACAGTATTCCAATATAAGAGTTCTTTTTTCTTCTACCATGTAACGTAACCTAAGATTGGATCAAGGTGTAATCCATACTTCAGATCCTCCCGCTGCCTCTAATTTCAATCTGAGCTGGTCTGAGCTGTAGACGGAGAGACAATGGAGCACTCGTCATTCATTTAAACATTTTCATGTTAATGACTTTGTAGCACGTGGACAACTTCTGATTGCACTCTTATATGGAGCTAATGTCTTTGAAGAATATGACGCCAGCTTTTTCAGTTGTCAAAATGTTTGTAAAAACAAAAACAAAAGAGAACAAAACAAAAACAGAATGAATTAGAGACAGTTCTGAGTTGATTTTTGGCAGTGAGGTGATTTTTTTTTTTTCTTTTGCTCATCTTTTCCTCAGAATGATTTTTAAAGCCTTGACTGATGCACAGAAATATACTGGGATCGTTTTTAAATGAGGCCTTCTGTGTTTACAATCTGAAGGCATTAGTATGCATGTCTGGAGTGTGACCGTGTGTGTGTGTGTGTGTGTGTGTGTGTGTTTGGGGGGGTGAGGGTGAGGAGGAGGGGTTGGAGAGAGAAAGCGGTGTGTCTGTGTGTGCCCCAGGCCATGTGTTACTCTGCTACCGCTAATGAGCCCATTCACTCGCCAGCCCAATCTACTGAGCACTGCACACACATACTGAAGGGACGCTGGGACTGGAGATGCTGCAAGCGATCCACTGGCTATATCCCCCATGGACAGGAACACACACTGTCTCACCCACACGTCTCACACCATCCACACTGACACATTACTTTATTTTATTTTAATCCTCATGCCGACAAGCTCATCCACATACCAATCATTAGCCTGCTGCCACACACAGACACACGCTAAACCACCTGCCCTTTTATCCCACCAGAGTGTTTTAGACAATACTATTTTTCTATTATTGTTCTGTAATTTCAGGTATATCTGGTATATCTACTATATCATATCTGCACCTTTGATCATACTGAAGGGGAAAACTGCCTGCAGTGAAATGGATTCAGTTTTTACTTAACTACTAAGAGCACATTTTCAGGTCTTGTTTCTTCGTAAACTGGTGATAAGCAACGATGCAAAACTCCAGACGTGAGATTAATGGGCTGAGACAGCAAAACTCATCAAAGATGAATGTGCTTGCATCCATGATCAGACATGAAAGCTGGTGGCTGACGCAGACTGTCAAGTCAGTGTAACCTGTACTATGTACAAAGTACCAGGAATTCAAATGATTTTTTTTTTCTTTTTGGGGGCACAAAGGGAGAATCTTGCTTTAGTAAAGAGTTTACTATATAGCAAGCAGGAAGGACAAGCCTTGCACAGTATTTCCGTCTTTTTTATACCTGCTGTTCTATAAAAGTGGTTTGAGTGAATTGTACATGCTGAGATAGAAAGCAACTGGCCTTTTTTCTTGGTTTTTGAAAGAGTTTCACCTCTCAATCCCGAGGCGTCTTTAGTTCTAACTGACCAGTGGGGGCTTCCAGGCTTTAAGAGATGCAGCACGAGTCCTCAAATGACAACACAAACCTCCAGGCAGCCTGAAAACCTTCTTGGATACCAGTGGTCATACCATCTGGTAATGTGAGGAGTTTACAGGTCCAAATCCTACAGAACTGCTTTTTAAACTTATCAGGGCTGCACAGCAATACAGATTATATCTGATGGAGATGAATTCTGGACGCTCCTTCTCTCAGAGGAGCTGAGCAGAGCAGCTGTCATCAAGTATACACGTCAAGGCTAATGTTAGCGAGTTGGTAAGAAATTCACCTGCAGTTCACACTGAAGAATTGATAACCAGCATTGACCATATCTCCTCAAACACTTTCTTCCTTCACTATTGCAGCAGGTCTTTGCACATCAGTCTCCATGCTGATTTGAGATAACATGAGTTCACAGCAGGAGAACTGCTCTTGTATGTCCTGCAGTGTAATCCACCTTTATTTTCTTCATCTGTTGTGTCCACATCTTTGTGATTTAAGGTTATTTGTGGAGTTTCTTCTTATGTATTAAACGTAACCAGACTTGAATGTACAGGAGAATATCAAAGGTGTAGATCTGCTCTTCTTTTGATCTTTTAAGTTCTAATCTGAAGTTTATTATTTGGCTTGGTGAAACTTGATGGCTTTTGAAATCACATCCCTTCACAGCTTCCATAAAGGTCATAACAGTATCCTCCCAAAAAGGTTACTGATCAGAGATGAACTCACGCTCACATTCATGATCAAATGACACAGAAACGTTGGCACTTCACAAACTGGCAGGTTAAGCCTTGTGGACACACCTTGTCAGTTGGGTGAGTGTAGTGTGACAGGGTTCAAATGTGAAACCCGTTTTGAAAAACTGTCACTCTTGTCACTGCCAGGGAGTATTAAACTACATATGTAGAAATGGAGCCCTATTATAGCCTCCCCCACAGTGCAGCCCCAGGCAAACACACTCTCACACCGACACAAACACACACAGCCCAAAATAGATACACAATTTCTTCAGCGCACCTGAAAAGATGAAAAAGGTGTTTTGTTTTGCATTTGAAATTTATGACTTATTCACAAATAAGGACTTATATTTAATAAATATCTTACATGATTTAGACTGACGCAATCACGTTTTATTTAATTGATTTTTTACTGAAATTAAAGCATTACAGTTCGAGGTAAACAAGCAAATAAACACGTACATGCACACATTGGAATGTACAGATGCGTGATTGAGAGGGCGACAGAGAGGATGCGACGCCAGCTGTGCAGCAGGGAGCTGTGCCAAGTGGAAGGCACAACCAGTGAGTTAAAGGCGAATGAAGAACTGAGCGCAGATGGCCTCCATGTCTTCACTTCACACTCCTGTAACACCCTTTTACATATTTTACTCAGCTCTTCTGTTATTTTAAGAAGCTGTATTTACTTGTTCACCATGCTCTCTCTTCTTCTCATTTTTGCCACATCGCATCTTCCCTGGCTGCGGTTTGTCTGAACCGTGGCGTGTTTGGCTCCAAGCCATATGTTCCTTTGTCTGAAAACTAAAAACAGAGGGGGGAGTGAGGTGGAGGATTCAGTGAAGGAAAGGAAGAGCCTTCATGACACAATCAATACAAACAGGTTGTAGAAAAGACACTCAGTCAAGTCATGATCGAACATGCAAAGTCTCAATCAAACACGAGAAAATGTTCTTCGGTCCAAATCGATGGCTCCCTGAATGAACCTGCTGGGTTCAGACGTTGGTTTGATTAAGGGGCTCCTGGTCTGTGCCTACAAAATGACTCTAGAAAGGCAATGTTAGCCAAGTAAGCACAATGACCACAAAGTTATGTAAAATGATTGAACCAAAACACAAACAATAAATAAATCCTAATGCAAAATGACCAGGAATAGTCACAATATAACTAAAAGAAGATCTAACGTGTCTGAAAGATGGTATAGTAGTAGGCCCACCTTGAGGGAAAAATAAATTATAAGAATCAGTTTGTACATTTATGGGGATAAAGTCATAATATTATAAAAAATATAGTTGTAATTATATGAAATTACAGTCTTTTTTTTCTTGTGTCCCTTGCAGTTGTTCCACTGTAGCTGTAACTGGGGTCTTTTAAATGCCAGTCCAGTGTTGTTTTCATGTTAACTATCTCTTTTAGCTGCATGCCTGCATGAATAATTTATAGAATTTACATTTATTTGTTTATTTAGAAAGCTCTGTGCTGCTGAATTGTTGCGAAGTTCAGGGTTGTGAAGGGCCATATGAAGAGCAATGGATGGATGGATGGATGGATGGATTCATTCATTCATTCATTCACTCAATTTTAATTTTAAACCAGTGCTGAAATCTTTCTGTAATAATCACTAAGCACATGTTTGTGTGTGTGTGTGTACATTATCTGGAATCCATTAAACGTTTCTAATTTCAAATTTCACAGTAAAATGTCGAGCATTTTACTGCGAAGACCTTACTACATAATGTCAGAGGAGAACAGCTGCTGTCAAATTGTTTTCTGCTGGAATGTAAAAATCTGCTATGCACCAGTATGGCCTTGTTGAAAGTTTTAACCAAGATTACTGACAGCTCTGTGAATTCACTGTAGTCAAAAGTGTGCCTTTGCTGCAGCCTTTTAGAACGTCATTGTGGATCTTGCGAGGCCCACTGGACGTATCAGACCAAGTATCATTTTATGAACAGATCATGTTGTGAGGCGTGCATTTCCCCTGTTCTGCTTGGAATTTCATCACACGGATAAACAGACAGACACGAAAGCTTCTGCTGAAGCCTGAGGATGTGACAAAGGCTACTTTGTAAGTCTTATCTGTGTTACTTATGCAACGTTGACACAGAAAAGACAAAAGCTCTGTGGCCTAAATAAGCTCAACAGGTTTGGGGAGAGCACACCAACAGAAAGACGGTGGAGAGGAGATTGAATTGAATATATTTGCTGTTTGTGTTCTTTCTTTACATATTGATTAATCTCCTTAATTATTCACATGGAGCTGAGTTGAGTGGTTATACCCTCTTGAAAGTGAGAATGGAAAACACTGATGATCATTAAATAGAAACATCTGGAAATAAGATGTTACTGAACCACAGTCCTTAAATAAAAGGCTACCGTATGCTTCACTCACAGATAACTGACATATGTTTTTCATGTCTAAATGGATGAAAGTGCAATGTGGGGGCGGGGTAATATTCAATGTCAATCAAGTAATAAATCCAAAAATATAAAATCACTGAAGTTTACATGTCTTAGCTCCAGATGCACATCACAGAAGAGTAGCCTGCGTGTCCTGTCAAAAGCTGCTCTGTAAGTCAGCACCAGCTGGCGTTCCATTTTAATTTGGCTCCAACTGCAACATTAAATTATTTTTGACAGCCGATGACTAATTCCTGAGGAAAGAAGAGGAAGGTGAGCCAGATGTAATGCTATCACCTACACACAGCGTTTATCCCTTTTTATCCTGTTCTTCTAACACAACCTGCTTATGTTGCCAGAATAAAAGAGAAGAAAGCACTTAGCTGAGAGTAAAATATTCATTTTTCTTTAACTTTGCTTTGAGTTATTTGTATAAGAAAAAAAAAAAAGACAAACAGATCGGGGATGGAAATTTAAACTAACCTCATGCTTGCTTTCAGTTTAACTTCTGGCAAAACAAATGGTTGATAAGAAACACCATGGAGAGACTAACATAACATTTAATAAATATTCCTCTCAGGTATCCTCTTATGTGGACTGTTGGAGACTTTCTCTTTGAGCATAAAAGAGACATTTAATCTCTTAAATACACAATATCAAGGGATCACATAAAGAATAACTTCATTCAGGCAGACTTTAACCAGTCACTTCCTTGTCCCGCACTAATGACAAATGAGAACACTCAGCTGATGCGTGCTCTCACCTTCATTTCTTGCCAAATGTCTTATCGTCAGTGTGGGCTAGCCTTCTCAGGAGGGTGATTTGTTTCCCAGAGTTACGATGCAGACAGTCATCAAGCAACCAGGCCCTTCAGATCAAAGCTTGGGCCAAATTTTTGAGTCTTAAAGAGAAACAGTTGGAAATTATCAGTTGTAAGCTGGAGCATGTCCTCTCGCAAACAATCTGGACTAAGTGGCAACTAAAACTTTTGTTGAAAAAGAAAATATAACTTTTCTTTCACCGTGTCCACTATAGGTGTGGCAGTTAAATCACTTTTACAACTCTGACCACAACTGAATCTTCTTGGTTACTTTCTTGTTTTCTCTTTTCTCGTTACTTTCTTGAGAATCTGAGTTGCCTCAAATTATGATGTGTCCTCCATAGTCCTTGAGAGTATGAGGTATGAGGTGTTTCTGAGCATTAATGCTGAACAACTACACTTTTCTCATCTGTTCTAAGTGAGAAAATGTTCTGAGATTAATGTAAAAAAACACCTGTCATCTGTGAAGGCAGGAGCAATGTCAAAAACATGTTTTTGTAGTAGTTATGTGTACTTGACTCATGCATAATCAGTGCATGTGCCAGTGAATGAGCTCACCCTAAGAACACACTTAATGCAGTGTGTCGACAAATAAAGTCTGTTTTCAAGAAAATCAGAACCAAAATGTTAACAAAATAAATCAATATTCACCTTTTATTTAAAGTCATAACCAAGAAATGTGACAGATCAATCAAATAAAGAAACTTTGTCAAGCTATTTCGTCTCTATGTTTATTTCGTAAATAATCTATATCAAAATATTGAAAATGTGTTGAAAAGTCATATCATCATTATTGAAAATTATTATTTTAGCTTTTGTTATGTAAGGAAAACTGCTTATGACTTCCAACCACTAATCCTAAAAAACTGAGCTACTGTTTAAAATGTAAATAAATCAATAACAAATGGAGGAGCTCTTAACAAATAATTAGGTTCATTGGCAACAGGTCGGTGACATAACTGGGTATAAAAGATGGGCAGAGGTTCACCAATCTGCAACAAACTGAGTCTAAAAACGGTGAAGCTATTTCAGAAAAATATTCATCAATGTAAAATTGAATCAGGAACGTCTTTGTGCTCAGGACAATGCTGGATGTGTGTGATCTTCAGGCCCTCAGTCAGATGGTTATGATTCTCTCCTGGACATCACTGCATGGACTCAGGGACACTTCCAGAAATCACTCTTTGTGAACACAGTTCACCTATAATCCACAAATGCAAGTTAAAGCTTTACTCGTGAAAACTGTTTAGTGGCCAGATTAATCAACATTTGAAATTCCACGGATGCCCTGACTGCAGACTAAAGAGGAGAGGAACTATCCAGCTTATTATCAGCAGACAGTTCAAGAGCCTGCATCTCTAAAGGTATGTGTTCGCATCAGTGCCTAGTGCATGGGCAGCAGGCAGCTTGGACATCTGGAAAAGTACCATCGGCACTGAAAAGTATAGCAACACATGCTCCAGTCGGAGCAGGCCTTGCATATTTCAGCAAGATCATGCTAAACCGCACATTACATATACTGACAACAGCATCCAGGTGCTGAACTGGTCGGTTTTAAGTGTGACAAGAATCAATAATAAAAACTTCTCTGGATGCTTCTGTGTAGTAACATGAAGTTCATCAGACTGGTTGAAGTTTGTTTGAGACTTAAATAGACAGATGTATTTTTCATAACACCCTGTATGTTTTTAACAATTTCAAAGGACAGTGTATCAGTTTAAGTCTGTGCATTTGCTAGAGTAACATACTGCCTTCAATGTTTTTGTTTTTCTTCTTCTTTGGCAACAGGGACTCACAGCCTCAACATTTATGAATTCCTGGCTATTACGTTGTTTTTTTCAAAGTGGCCACAGTTGGACTAATAGCAGTTGACACAAACCTTGTCCATTCAAAAGAGTTGCATTTCTTAGATGAAATGCAATACATTGTAGCTGTGCCACAGTCTGGGTCCTTTAGATTTGAATCAATAAAACTAATGAGCCTCACTGCAAAACAGAGCTGCTGCTGACTCACACAGGAATTTTATTTAGTTACACATCAAAAGGTTCTTTAAAGGCAATAATGGACCTGAGACAAGTTCAGCATATGTCTGCTAAAGTCATCTGATGGCTGCCCCTGTGTCAAACTTCAAGCAATCCTTGCACAACTGGACTTGTTCCTGCAAGTACTGAAACAATCTTTCACAAACCTGATCCACGAAATGTCATCATAAACTTATAACAACTTCTATCAAATTAAATTCTTTCTGCATATATCATACAGTATGTTTGATGGGGGGGTTATGTATATAATATCTGGTACTTAACAGGTTTTGAAAATTATGTAAACACTATCTTAGATCAACAAGAGAACGTAGTTTGGAAGTTAGCCATATGCGTATGGATTTTCTCTAACAGTCCAAAAACATGGATGTTAGGTAGATTTGTATATTTAAATTGTATTTAGGAGGAGCATGCAAGGGTGCCCGTCACTGTGGTTCAAAGGTTCTGTTTAAACCATACATTACCTGCAGAGGAACATTTAGCAAATAGACAGCCACATATTTTCATCTGGAACTGCTAATTGACCCAAAAAAAAAGGAAATTTGTTGCAACATTTCATTCACATGCATGGAGCTTATAGAAAATTGCCTCAGAATAAAGGAGACAGCACTGCCAATACTGTATGCTTTAAAACATATTCAACATTTCCACTTATACAGTCATATTTATTGCTTACCAAGCAACTACCAAGTGCTCATTAATAGCTGACACTATATACCCTTTGACATCATTATTTCATGTGGTACATATTATCAGCTATTATCATTATGGCTCTGTCTTTGTGGCTCCTGCTCTATTTGCCAGCCTTGCCTGAAGTGATGAGCAGTATGTATGCACAGTTTTGGTCTGAATGCATTTGACCCTATCAATAATTTCCCCAGGGCACAATAAAGCTAATCAAATTTAGTTTTTGGCAGCCCTGACAATAAACAGCGTGTCCTGTACATTACTATAACAGTGCCATGGTTAGCTACTAGTAATGAATGACGAGAAATTCCTTTTTTAAAAGATGCATGAGAGTAAAGAGTAAAGAAAGAACCTAAAAAATAATGCTTTTCTTTTTATACTTGATTTTTTTTTTTAAGTTAAACAGCAGTCTAGCTGGATTCCTTATAATTCATAATAGTTTCTGAAAATAATTGAACATGTCTTCCAAAAGCACAATTAGCAAAGATTTGCACTTACAGCAGAATGGCATGCACAGGGAATCCACACGCATACATATATGCATGCCCACACATCTACACAATCGTGTATAAAGGGGTTTAACTTAAGGCTTTGCCATAATTGATTCTACAAGGATGCTAATGGAGCAAACAGAAGAGAGGCTTTAATTGGAATTGAAAGAAAAAAGGGAGCGGACACGGAGAACAGATGAGTGATGATAGAAGAAAAACAAGAAATAGACTGGATTCATACAGTATCTTTCACTCTGTGTGTATGTGTGTGTAGGTGTGTGTGTGCTGCCTGAGGAACAGTTGATGGATTTGATGCTTGACTGCTCACACAGATTTGTGCCTGCTGTGACGGCAGCCTTGAACTGAAATTACGTGCACACTCACACAAAGAAAACTACACAAAATTGCAATTTCTGTGTGCAAGTACATTTGTGTGTATTGCTAAGTCAGGACGAGTGAATATGTTGCCTCCAGGAGGCCATTTCAAGCACTCTGGAAGGATGGATGAACACGAGGCTAGCCAACACATCAGGGAAGATGAGACAATTGAACTGGTTCAGAACGATGTGTTTATGCGTTTATTAATGGTCATTTTATTAGGGTTTCTTTTACATGTTAATTTTTTTAAAATTAAATCAGCTGGTAGTCAACTTCACTGTTTATCAGACCTTTTTTTCAAAATGGCTGAAAATATATATATACATATACATACACATACATATAGATAGATAGATAGATAGATAGATAGATAGATAGATAGATAGATAGATAGATAGATAGATAGATAGA
>JBAMYA010046778.1:0-10809 GCA_037176975.1 Arrhamphus sclerolepis | reverse complement strand
GTCTCATGAGGAAACGCAGCTTTGGATATAAAGTTTTTCTTGTTCCTGAATACAAATATTTTTTAAAGTATTTGTTCAAAATAAATATTCTTAAAAAACATGTTATTTGAGCCTTTCCGAATACCATATCTGGGTTCGGCTCCACCCCTAATATGTCTATATTCACATATACATATCTATCTATCTATCTATCTATCTATCTATCTATCTATCTATCTATCTATCTATCTATATCTCTATATCTCTATATACATGTATCTGTGTGTGAAAGCGTGTGAAGATGTCCCCACTAGAGGAATGTATAGTGCAGGACGCCTCCCTTAAACATTTTTTGTTTATTTTTTCCGATATTGAATGTGATTACACTGTAAAACAACAACAGAACACCAGCTTCTGGATAGAGAGGCTACATCAAAATATTAGGCTAAGCAGAGTGAACAAAATATGCTCAAAAGAACTGATATAAAGGCCCCATAAATCAACGTTTTCTCTCATATTTCGCTAATAATTCATTGCTTCCCTTTAGCACCACCACCAAAGATCTTAGACCTGATTAAAAAACCCAAAAAAGATCTTCCTTTCAATCAGGAAACCTCCCACAAACCTTGATGTGATTTTTTTTTCTATAGATGCACATGCAAAACCCAAAACTGGTACAACCCTGATGATTTTCTAATTTTAGGAAAAAAAAGAAGAGGAGGGGAAAAAAAGTCCTCTATAATCACAGAGAGGGTCATTTGATGCCAGCAGCCTTCCATCAGGGACTTGAATGGCTCAGAAGTAGGGAAATGCATGAGAAACATGGCTACTGTCCCTGCCAATGTTGACAACCACCTGTCTCATAAATTGTATCAGGGAAACAGTCCATTAATGTCAGAACCATCTGCTATCTCCATAGCTTTTTATTTATTTATTTTTATTATTATTTTTTTTTTCCTCTCTACAAGCTGTTGGACTACAGAAGCTTTTGACTGCCCTGCTTTTGACTGACCTAACTGAACTTAAAGGCTTAGAAACACTTAAGTAGTGATCTGTCATTAAAAAAAGCAAAACAAAACAAAACAAAAAAACGATTTTATTTATTTATTTATTTATTTGCATTTATTTTTTTGCAAAAAAAAGGTTTATTAAGCAGCATCGTGGCATTGCTTCATTGGGAAATGTCTGGACAATTATCAGCACCAAATAGTACAAAAAACATTAGAAAACTCCATACATGTATCTATCCATCTCCTGCCCTAAAAAAAAGAAAGGAAATAATCTTATTTTCTCAGCTGTAACCATAAAAAGTTGTCATATCAAAAATGCATGCCACAAAAAAAGTGTGCTATCCACTGACAAAATCATTTTTTGCCACAAGATATATTTTTGGTAATGTGACTTTGTTCTCTGTCTCAGAGGCTCACTCAGATCAGTCACTGATTTTCCTGCTTAGTACATGTGAAAACAGAAAGCATGTAGGGACAAGAAGAGGGCGAGAAACATGATTTGGTAGAAGGAGATGGTGTGAATATGAGCGCCCGTATCAACACAAGTGAATCATGTTGTGTTAGTCGTGCAGACAAAGTGATGTGTCAAAGTGTACATGATGTACACACTCTCTCAGCTTTATGCGTTTCAAGGGTTTGAAACCTCAGCAAGATAACTGCATTAAAAGGGTTGCGCAATGCATTGTGGATCAATTATGCAAGCATTTTCACCTGAACTGTTTGCCCCCACGGCACTTTTACAACCCAGTCTATAGTGTTCATTCAGATCCAGCTTGGACAGTTAGTTTATGATGGCATGTTATTACTATTTTACTGATTTCTTTCAGGTAAATCATTTATGTGGGCTAATAACTTCGGCTGCACTTCTGACACAGTCTCCAGACTCTCTGTGCAGTGTACTGATATACACCCCTCTTGGGCGGTGGGTGTCAGCCATTGGTTTCAACCCTGTCCCAAACTACAGATATGAGAATAGCAGAAGGCATAAGTCTTGCATATCTGCAGGAAGATTAATTCAACCCAAGACCAGGCCACTGAATCAATGGATACCCCGGGAGGAGTTTGAAGCTGCTTCATTTATCACAGTGCAGGCAGCTCTGTCCTCCACAACAGCGACAACTGCCCTAATCTCATCAACAAATCTGCACAGTGTCATCAAGACCTTTCAGTAATGACTCGCTATTTGAGAAGCTCCTTCAAGTATCTTGTGGTCAAGAAATCATCTGGTATTACTATTAACAGTATAACCCACAAATAGCAGAAAGTTGTGATGATAAAAAAAAGAAAAAAGTATATGCTTTGCTTAAAGATTTTGCCACTATCTAATGAGAATATCAGGCAATGAAGTGTTTCAGTTTAATTTTGACCCGTTCTTCCTGCAAGCAGGACTCCAGGTGTGCCACAGTGCAGGGCCATCGTTTTTGCTGTCGGCTCCACTACCCGTACTCACTTCCTCTGCAGCTATACTCTTGGAATGTGTGCAACATGTGGTTTTGCATCATCTTGTTGAAAAATGCAAGGATGCCTCTGGATGAGGTTCCATATTGAAGGCAGCATACGTTGCTCTAGAATTTAAATGTACTTTCCAGTATTAATGCTGCCGTCACAGGGTAAAATACATTTTTCAAGGGCACTAACAGTATATAATCACAAACCCGTACAGTCGCAGTCCCTGGCTTTTGGGACTTGTCGATAACAGTCTAGGTGGCCGTTTTTGTCTTTGGTCCAGAGCATGGCTCATGTCTTCTATAAGCTTTCTTCCATAATACATGTCCCACTGTGTGTGTGATGGTCCATCCCAGATGACTCTGAGAACCGAGAAGAGGAAGGCTTCTTTTCCCCCCAGTTATTGATGAAAAACTGTAATGTGAGAGGTGTGTAGGACCCAAATGCAGAAGATGATGAAGGCAAAGCAATCAAAAAGTCTTTTAATTTCAATAAATACAATAAATGCCCACTGGGGCTGATGCAATTAAAAGAGTATACCGGGCTAGCGTGTACTCACAAAATGTTGACACTTGGAACATAGCCACAGAGAAACAGACTTTCAAAGTAAAACAGCAATTAAAGCAACCGGTTATCACACATAGGAACAAATAAGCCAGAGATGAAGGTGAATTTAGGAACAGAGTCTGGATAAAAGCAACATAAGATAAATTTAGAAAGAAAACCAAAAGATGGCGCAGGCCATAAAACAAACACAGGTTTGTAATTTAGTGCCTTCAGAAGGACTGAGAGATCATTCATGTCCAGCTTTTGCTTGGCTCGCAGCTTTGTTCTGAAGTTCCTGTAGATCCCTTGGATCATTTAAAGTTATGCACTGTAGAAAGAGAAACGTGAAATCCCTTCAAATTTCTCTTTGAGGAACATTTAAACATTAAAATGTATTTTTCTCACATATTTCACAAAGAAAAATCCTTTGCTCATCTTTGCTCCTCAAAGACTCAGTCTTTCATCATTAGAATTACCAATTGATACGATCTGTGTAACACAACATTTTTAGAATCTGTTTCTAGCCTGAAAGAAGTGAGTTAACGAATGAAAATAATTTGATAAGAAAAAGCTTGAAATACCTTGAGTTGATACTGTCTAATCAAATAAAAATCAAACGTAAGAATCAGTGTTTCAAAAACATATATATAGGAAATTTGAGCTGGAAAAACTTTACTTGTTTTGTATCAGGCAGCATTTATACAACCATGTATTATTTATCCCTAACCTGAACCCTGACCATTAACTACCAGTAACTTACAGAGATGAAAAATGTCTTTGGACATTATCTAATCAGATGAGGTTCAAACTGTCCAACTTGCCATTCTGAGCTTTAATGCCACTTTCCTCCTCGCCAAAATGTTTGGATGTTATAGTTGGTAATTTCTATATTACATATAAAGCAAAATCAAGGAATTTAATTTCAAAAGGAAAAAGTGATGAACCTGCCAAGTTTAGTGCTGTTGACCAACATATCCATTATACATACGTTCTGGTGTAAGACCACGTCCAGTCAGAACTCGAGCTGGTGTTTATGGTAAATTGCACCTTAATCTGCAGACTTGCGTGTATAAGCATCACGTCCGTGAAGGTTGTGTGAGCTCAAGTGGTTAAGCAAGAGGTTTTCATGTGGTCCTATTCAAATATAATAATCCTGCGGTTTGGAAAATCACTCCAAACAAATCGTGAATCAGGCAAGCTTGGAGGATTTTTCTAATATTTGACAGTGAGCTTTACATAATTTTTCTACCAGGATACTCACACGACCCCCCCCCCCCCCCCTTTTATATAATTTTTAAAATAATGTAAATTATGTTGTTTTTTTTTAACCATAATTGCCGTGGCATGCATAAATGACTGACTGACTGAATGAATGAATACATACATAGATACATGGCCCAAAAATCAACAATTAAACAACAAGTCTTAGATATCCAGTAGTATGTCATCATGGGGTTGGTGAGGACTTGTTGTGTTTGGGATGTCAGAGCGGTGGAACTGTCCCTTGTCAGATGCTTTCCTGGTACTGACGCAGATCCGGCGATACTGCCTGGAGGAAACTGGCTTTGAGTGGCATCAGTGATCTGCCACTCTGCATCTCTCACTTGTTTGCTGATTGCCGTTTGAGAATGCAGAGGGCCTGTCTTTTCGATTCCTTTGTCAGATTCAGTTTCTGAGTGACCCAGGATGCCCTGAGATTGGTGGATTGACTTCTGGTGCTTGGTCTGTTGTGTTTGTCAGGGAATCTGATGCTTTTTAGGCCAACAAAGTTGTGTCCTTTTGCTGGAATCTTTGATTGATTGGTTGTAAAGTAATGTATATCTGCAATACATAGAGGGCGAAACACGTACTTTCATCCGACAGTATTAATTTCGTGATTTGGAAATGGAAAAACGCTTTCTGTCTGACGTCATCTGTGCCAGCAATGTTCCGTCCATAAAGTCTCTGGTGCATTAGTCAGCTTTCTGCTGATAATCCACAGAGCTGCATGTCTTCTGAGGTGAGCGGCTTTGTGAGCAGTCCCTTCATTTTTAATTTTGATGTGTCTCTTCTGGTGTATAACACAAAACAAGTGAAATTTCTTATTAGCATCTCTTATAGCTCCTCTTTTGTTTCTGTTCCTCATTGTCTCTCCGTGTGTCTCAGTGCTATTCTCAGCCATGCCTATTTTAATCCTTCTCATTCCTTGAAATTGTAATACTCCTCGTGGTAGACATTAAGTTGATCGTGTCATTTTGCTTCCTGTCTAAATATTGTCACTCAGAGGGTTTTAAGAGTTTTAATCTTCATTAACCAAATGGCTACACATGTTAAAACATCTGGCTCCCTTCAGAATTTCAGTGCAGTTTTACATATCAAGGGATATTCATACAAAGTAGCAGATGAATTATACGTTATTCATCTCAAAAATAGCTCTATAATACACACTAGTGACATTTTATGTTTGAGGGATGAGCAAAAAGTATTTTCTGTTGACATTCACATTTTAGTTGGAATATTCTCTATTAGGTCAGGCAGAAACACTTCTTTCCTACCATTTTTTTTAGGAGTATTAAGCACTGAACTGGACATCAGCAGGGCCAAACATTGACTGTATGTCATCACTGTGGCCTACTTCTGTGGCCTGCTTCAAACTAATCAGCGGTCGAGTGATGCTGATCAGGGCTTGTGATAATTATCTAATTTCCACTCCTGAACTTATTCATCAAAGTAATTGTGTGGATCAGAACTCTAAAAAATTGGCGTGGGATTATCCGCTACCTGTACACGTTGGATTACCGCAATTTACTTTCAGAAATGCACTCTGTGCTTCAGTTGCTAATCCTATCTAGATGTAATCCCCTGTAATTGTGGTTATGCGTGTCAAACTCGGAGATAATAATAAATGATGTCCCTGCACAAGGTTTGAAATGTGAAATTTTTAGCAGTAGTTTGCTGCATTTGCTCTCTGTTCTATAATTCTGAAAAGCCAGACGAGGTTAGAAGCCTACGTGTTGGAGCACATCTTTAATGGGGAAAGAAGTGGGCGAAATAACAGTTTTCCCAAATGGCCTATTATCTGCAAAATTGTACAAAGATGGCATCAGCAGAAAATGGTCCTTAAATGTTTTTTTATCTGATTTCCACTGTGGCTTTGATGAGAGCACACTTTAATGGTATTTTGTTCATTCTTCTTTTATACTCATGGTACGGAGAAGACCAATGCCATACAGAATCAATTCCTCCTCGCATAATACTTTTACCAGGTGTTCAACAATCCAACTTGGAGTGTTAATGGAGTCGCTCAGATTAAATGCTTTTAACCATGTGAGATGAAGGATAGAAGGGATGTGTTCAGCTTAGCATTTGGTAGCAGTGAGTCATTTGTAAGTCTTCACACCACCTAGAGCTCACTTTAACATTGTGCCCAGGAAGCATCATGCACAGCTCTTCAGGGCGTGGGCACCACAGATGCCTTTTTTTTAAAAATTTATCTGCAGACATAAGGAGCAGATGAAGGTCTTAAAAGTTTCAGTTGGTTATTTTTGTAATGGCGAGCAGTTCTAAGTGAATGTCTCAAAACTAAAATTCTATGTTTGAGAAAAACTATATTAAAGGGAAAGCAACGCCATTCTTGCACTTGCGTTCCAAATATCACAAAAGTGGAAGATGTTTGACAATACGGGGAAGTATTTACATTCACAGAAGTAATTATAGAATCCTAGAGTCACAATTGAAGCCATAGTTTGCCGTCATCCTCAAAAACATGATGTGTATTGTGGGAAACCAAACAGTTTTGCCTAAAATAGTTGTTGACCAAAGACTGAAGAGAAGAGTATTTTCTGTCAAGAGCTCAAAATGTGGTTTGAAAGGTTTGAATTGTCGGTTTTATAGTTTTAATTTTGCTTAGAATTAATATTTGCTCTGTGCTTGAACTAACTGAAGCTTGTTAAAACTATAAACGTGATTAAGGTGAGGTAACACAGGAAAGAGATAAGTTTGGACCGATGAAAAAAAAAAAGGTTCTGTTGTCTGGAATGGAGCGGGCCTGGGGGTATGACTAGCCAGCAGGCTTCTGGAGATTCTGGTAAGGGCAAATGGTCTCCAGTCTGAGCAAGATAAAGATCATTATCTGGTATGAGATGTGTTAACTTTACCAGATACAGCGCTTATGTAGCAATAGGCTTGAAGATAAAAGCCCAAGTGTTTCTCCATCTTGAGAAAAGGAGACAAGTGGATGCGTTTCATCTGGTCTAAAGAAATAAAGATCAACAAGGTCGTCTTCTGTGAGGAGAGAATGAACATGGCAGACCCATGCAGGACAGCAGAGCTCTGTCTCTTCTGCAATGAATAGTTAACAAAAGTACTCTACTTGCTTCTTACTCGTCTCCAAATCCTGTGGCTGATTTTTGAGAGGTTGAAAACTGTTTGATGAAGCGTGATCCAGTAACTTTTTTAACATTTGGAGCTCTGGGAATCCCAGATGTAAAAGAACGGCCCTATGTGCATCATGAGAAGCCGAGTAAATATTGCTTCATGCACAACAAGCATGAGTGGCATTGGATTTATAGTTTAGTTGATGTGGAAAGAATGAAGCACAATCTCTACTATTAGCTAAAACTGTGTTTTAAGTATATTTATTTTTTTTGCTTTTCAAATAATAAAAAGAGATTATTATTCTATAGAGACAATCTGACATTATTGATAAATGCAGTGGTTTGTAGTCGTTGTCAGCAAACCAGTACTCTTGGAATTGATAATTTTAGGCACTTTATTTTTCATTGCAACCCAACTTACAAATTAGTTAATGTACTAAAACTTTTGTATTAAAAAACTCAAAGTATGTGTGAATCCAAAAGCCAGCATCCAATTTGTGCAATGAACAAATTTCTTAATTAGTGTTTACGTGCAACATAACAGAGGAGAGGAGCAGGGTCATGTTCATCAGCAACAATGTTCTCTCTGTGTTGATAGGAGATGTAACGCAGCTTGAATTGTGTTAGTGGCTCGTGAGTTGGGTGGACATAAATTTAGCTGGAGGCTGAACGTGCGAGGAAGAGTAAGCAAGTTCAGTTGCTGCTTGTTAATTAAAGTCCTGATTGACTTCCCTGTGCCATCAAGCTGCGATGCTGCACTCTGGAGAATAATACTGCTGATAAGAATAAAATATTACCAGCTACACTGATCTCTTTGTTACAAGCTCAAAAAATAGTTTTCACTCTACGGGGCTGATGTGCAATAAATACATTCTCTCTGTTTCAGATGCACGAGATAGTGTGGGTTAGTTTAACCCTTTAAATAGCTTGGTGATGAATGTGTGGGCAAATAAGACCAAAACACTGGCGTGTATTCATTTTAAGATGAAGATGCATATCTTCATATATGGTGAAACTATTACAATACCACTATTATAGATACTCAGAAGGGGACAAAAGCAATAACGTCTCTTGATTTAAAGTGAGGGATATGATGTCCTGAAAAAGAAAGTAATCCTTTTTCAATTCTAATGTTTTACATATCAGGACATAATGAAAAATCATCTGTTTTATTTAGTCTTAATATGAGGTGAATAATACTTTAAATGAAGAACCCATGACATGTTGCATATGTCCTCATTTATTCAGCAAAAGGCAGGACAAAATGCAGAAGCAATGTGAAAAAAACCAAACACATCACACAGTGAAATAACATTGTGGGCCACCTTTGGCATTAATAACTTGTAGTCATCATTTCTTCATAATGTTACCATTCTCTCTTGTTGTGGAGAACTTCTGTCTGACTCTTCTTCACCGTGTTGCTTCAGCTCATTGAGGTTTGCTAGCATTCGTTTGTGCACTGCTCAGTTAGCGTCCCAACACAGTCAGAACCCTTTAATTACTCTTTTCTTTTCTGCAACACTCAGTTGCAGATTTGTTGGTGTACCTGGGATCATTGACCTGTTGCCTGAACCAATTGCAGTTAAGCTTCAGCTGTGGGACAGATGGACTCAATTTCTGCAAAGTGCTCAGGTCCTGTCGCTGCAAAACAAGCCAAAAAACCATCGCTCCTCCACCACTTTGTGTGAAGTGTTTCCGCTGATGTGCTCAGCAGGTTTCACCAAACACTGTCCTATGGATTACGACCAAATACCTCTATGTTGCTCCAGAAGTCTTGTACTTTGTTAAAATGCAGGTTTACAAGCTGTGCTGACATGTTCTTTTTTTTTAGAGGCTTTCTTCAATTTCTAGTAAGTAATACTTACTAGAATACTTACAAAACATGTTTATAAAGTTTATGTAATGAACTTTAATACTTAATAATCTAATTGTGCCCTTTAGAATCTGAGATGTAGTACTGACCTTGGGAGTGAACTTTCTGGGACAACCCCTCTTAAGAAAATTGGCAACTGTCTTCAATGCTTTCCAATTATGAATGATCTTTCTGACTTTAGAATGATGGACTTCAATTTGTTTGAAAATGACCTGATAGCTTCAGCAGGTTGATGGGATCTAATTACGTCTCAAAGGTCATTGCTGACGCATTTCCTTCTTGGCATTATGTGAATATACAGCTGAATGCTCAAGACCAACAAACCTGCAAAAAGTTTTACTTTACCAAAGCTGATCACAAGCTGTGTTTAGTTTTGAACACACTGCTTCTGCATTTTGACTTAGACTTAGACCTTGACTGTTTAATGACTATGTCAAGGGAGGTTGTACTTACCTCATTTCATGACAATAATGATAATGTGATTTCTTATTCTTATTATCATTATCATTATGAGGCCACTGATAGGTTAAATCTCAAAATTAAAAGAGGGCATATTTTATTCTTTTACTTGACTGCAGATTCAATTCTGTGGGCCAGGTTACATGTTAAATGGTCAAGGCACTTAGTTTCCCTGGAGCTTAAATATGCAAAGATGACATTTAGTACAAAGCCATTAGCCGACTATTTCGCAGAGAGAGCTCAAACATTCAGTACTGATCAAGACAGAGGCTGGGAGGTGGGAGGTGGGGGGCAGTGATGTTGGGGCAGTAATACATTCTGAGTAAAATCAACAGAGATAAGACTATAGCAGAAATGGATAGAATTGTAAAATGACTAAAATAAGTCATGAAGCATTAAATATCAAAACTCAGAAGTGTGAGAATGCGTCTGTTTGTGTGTTTAAAAGGAGGACATTTTAATACTCTCAGTGTGAAAAAAGATGACATAGGTGTTAAAGTAAGTGGATGTGTGAAAGACTGGAGAAGAAAGATATTGTTAAGATGACTGATAAATATAGCAACAATCCTTCACTGGTCCCTGAAGCCAGTTTTACACAGTCTGGAGCAGAGAGCATCACGCCTGCGCCTGCCTCCTTCTCATCAGGGAGATATCATTTACATAATGAGACGCTGCCACAGCAACAAAGTCTTCAGAAGCACGAGAATCGTCGGTCGAGGATGGTGCATGTGTTGCCTTCCAGTTTGTGCACAGGCTACTATGAAGACAAATGCTGCATGCTCTCAGGACATTATCTGTGGAGGGAAACTTGATTAGAAAATAATGGATGGGCAGACAACAGCAAATCAGCAGGTCAGCTGCTCTGTAATCTAAAGGTGCTTACGTTTTTCCAGTTTGAACAACTTTCTGCTCTGTAACATTTCTGAGGGTAGTGTTGCATTTTTTAAATTTTTATTATTCCCCAATGTTTTGGTTGCTATTTTGTTTTTCCCCGGGAGTTTATATTGCTAAGTGGAGCAGTAAACTGATAATCACAATTATAATCACCTTCTAATTTCTAGAAATGTATCTTTCCATCAGTTGTCACTTTCCTGTAGCCAAACATCATTCATGTATGTATATATATGTATGTATATATATA
>JBAMYA010046777.1:0-10809 GCA_037176975.1 Arrhamphus sclerolepis | reverse complement strand
CCCCTGTGGAGGCTCGAACCAGGAACCTTCTTGCTGTGAGGCAACAGTGCTAACCACTAAGCCACCGTGCTGCCTACAACTGGAAAATTATTATTTAAATTGTATTAGTAATTATATATATTGCTTTAAAAAGTAAAGTGACCAGTTACATGTTACTAGTAGTTTTGTTAACCACCTAATGGTGCATTCACAGGTATGGCTCTTATACTCCCTAATATTCCTCTTTCTGGATGTTTCAGTTTTTTTTTTTTGTTGTTGTTTTTTCTGGTCATGAGGACCTAATCAACCCGAAGGGTTGGACATCTCCCTCATTGTGTGTTGCCGCAACGCTTATGTGTGAATCCAGTGTTGTTGTTTTGTTTTTGTTTTTTTCAAATGCTGATAACCACAGTAAAAATATTTCATTAAACAAAATAAGTCTTTAATGTTACCAGTTGGAGGTTCTAAAATGAAACGCTGAATTAAAAAGTAAATCAACAGTTCAGAACCTGGTATTGTTCATATTCCTCCTCATCTTTTCCATCTGGGAGCCTCCACAGAAGATTGCCTGTTTCCATCAAATCCTGACTTTCTTTTCCGTTGTTCTGTTTCTTACTTTATCTCAGTCATCAGACTCCTCTTCTGAGGTGCTCGATCCTATCCAAACTTGCTGTCCTAATGCATTATTCTAGAAATCCCCTAATTTAGATTCGGTGGTTTGTTTAAAGATTAAACCATGCGTCTTCTCCTGCGTCTGCATGACTTCCCTCTTAGAGCAGTGACGGCACCTCACTGGTGCTGAACTAGATTTAGATACTGTTCAGGCTGTGTTACCTTTTTTTTTTTTTTTTTTAATCTTCTTTTAAGAAAAAAAATACCTAACAAGAAATGATCTGGGAAAAGGAAGCAGAAGTGCCAATGAAAGAGCTGTTTGATCTGGATCAGTGTTGCTTTTATGGTCCAAAGATATTGTGGCCAGAGGTACTGTTGAGTCATCGTGCTTTTGTCTTGGATGATCCAAATTGAAATCATGATTAAAATTCAGTTAATTGCACATGTCTGATAGATGTGTCACTCCAGCAACACATCACTACTACTACTACATCACTATTACACATCACTACTGTTCCCAGTATTACACAAATGTAGTCATTCCAAAAAGGAAAGAGAGAGGAAAAAAAAAAAGTCATTTCAGTGGTTTTGATCTCTTTAGCAAGTGTTCCAGGGCTGATTGCTTTCTCTGTTGATTTGTTACAGATAACCCTGAAAAATAACAATTTGATGCATTTTCTACTTTCACCTCAGTTGGCACGTTTCAAAGATTGCACAAGGCTCCGCTCATCCAGGCCAAGTCCTCCTGAACAGGAAGTGCTGTAACCCAGCTGGCAGTCTTCATCTTCCTCAGCTCAGCTGCAGGGTGTATGAGCTGTTGAACTTATGAAAATAACTCTTCATCGGACGATGGTTATTTTGGGAATAGGTTTCAATAAAACGTGATGTTGTGAGCCTGCTTTTCTCAGCTCCCAGGATGAATTTATTTATTTAAAAAAAAATTTTTTTTGCTCGCAGGCTGCATGAACATCTGTGGAGGATATGGGGCGAGTGAGTGAGAATTGAACTGACTGTTTCAGGCCAAGCTTCCCAAAATTGAAACGACTCCTTTCTATCTGAAGCTGACTCCCTATCTGTCTCCACACCACAGCAGCAGCAAATATGTCAGGAATCCGTAACCGACACTCCCCGAAGCCTAGGTGTTAAACGCTCTGAACACGGATGTTTGCAAGTTAACAAGCATGCATTCTCAGGATGGACAGTTATATAGACAACAGTTATAGTTATATTTGGTTAAGAGATAAGGAGCCATGCAGCGTAAAACATACAGTCATGTTAAATATAACTTGTATATCCTTCATCCATGAGTCATTTAATATCTGTCCACATCCATTACTGAAAAGTAGCAAAGTCTCATTTATATTATTTTCTCCCTCTTGTGCAGTCTTTTAACTCTGGTTTCATTATCGGCTTGACGGTACACCATTTAATAGATCTGTATCTGGCCATTGCCCGGAGCTGTTTGACCCACTTCTGAATTTCTAGCGAGACGATTAGAGGTCCAGGCTGTGGCTATTACCAATACTTGGTGTAAAAATTGTTTTTTAGCCTCTATGAATATGTTCATATGGATTTAGAGGACAGTATTGGACTTTCTTTAGCATGGCTGTAGATTATTAGCATTTTCAATGAACATGAGGCCTTTTAAACTGTAGCCACATGGTTATATTTGCACAAACGTGCAGGAAATGCATGCAGAAGGTTGGTTACTAATAGGACTGGCTGCTATTTCAATGTTTTAAAGGTTAAATCAGCATTTAACTTTAGATAAGACATGTGTAGACATGTTTCTTCAGTTTGAACGCTCATTTTTGAGGTCCTACTGAAATGTTACCATTGTGTTTAGGTGAAATTACAACAAGGACATGATAGAAAAGCTCCGTGCAACCATTCCATTTCATAGCAGGAGATTTGAAGGGGTTAATCAGTATTACAGTTTTTTTGCTAACTACCTTATAGGTGCATGCAATATAATATATCATATGATATTTGGGTGGAAATAAAGATGGAGAAGCTGAATAATTTAACTCTAATCTGGTTCTTTGATGTCATGGTACCTTTCAAATCTGAACCAGACATTGTAAAACTTGAATGGCCCAAAGAAACCTAAAAGATGTGCTGTGAGGCATGGAAAAAAAGAAACGTGAATTTAAAAAAATATATATATAATGGTGAGGTGAGGTGCAGTTCACATTCACAACATCTCAGTGTTACAAAATTAGGTTTAACACTCTGAAGAAACTGATAAATGTGGTCAGTCATTTCTGACAGCGACTTGTCTCTAAAGCAGATATGGGAAATGAGTGTGTAACCACGTGCAAGACACGGGTTGACTGTTTTTAAAATAGGAAACCAGCATTTTTAAACTGGTGCTTTGTTCAGAACTCAAGGAAGTGGACATGGATGAAGGAAATGAATTAGCACAGTTGGTAGCAACAGAAAGCAGTGAAGGCTAGCAGAAAGAAGCTCCTTTCCACATCGTGACCTCACCTGATGCATTTCTTTCTCATTGGCTGTGGATGGTCCTGACACCTCCAGATTCTTGGCTTGTTTAATATCTGTTGACTGTCAGTAATGAGTCTTTGACAAGTCTTGGAGATGTTCACACGTATCAGCCAAGTGCTAACTGGTTCTCCATTCTCTCCGACCTGTAAGCGAGCTCCACAACCAGTACATTAGGTTGTAAAATTGTGTAGTCTATAGTCTTGAAATGAATTTTTTTTTCTTCTTTTTTCTAGTTATATTCTCACCTAGGATGAGAAAATTTAAATGATGTAATGGTGTAATAATGCAATTCTGCATCAGTATAATAAATCCTGGGCTTCACTGCTGCTTTGTAATTTATTTTTATCTTCAGAGGCTGACCTTAAGCGTTCTTGTAAAATAAATTTCTGCTGCTGTGCTCACATAGTCAATGTCTGCATCCGTCTCCATAGACTTTGAATAGGGTGTCATCATCTATTGCTGAAATGAAATGTGGGTCCGACACATCCGTTAAAAGTTAAGAATCTTCTGACTTATCAACACATGTCAGCCAGTTAAGTTGCAAATAGGCAGCAAGTACTAACCAATTATTCCTGGGGGGTGGGTCTATAGAAGCTCGTATCATTGTATAATTGAACCTCACATTACAGGTATATGGAGGGAAAAAAAAAATCTTAAAAGTTTGTGGTGACAGAGACACAAATCTCAGACAAAGTTTAGAAGGAAGAGAAAGTGGATGAATCTGGCATGAGCAGTTTGATTGATTGTGTCGTCATGACCAGAATAAAAACCAATCAACCAATCATCGCACTTCAACTCCGCCGTGCGTCAACGTTACTGTACTGTGGCATCACAGAAGGTTCCTCTTCTGCTAGGAAAAGCTGCTACTTTAAAACAGGAGCTAAAAAAATGTCTCTAAAAAGGATTGTAATTATCTGATCTACAGTCATTTGTGGTTTCTGAACTGTGGGCACACATAAGAAGGGGAACTGTCTGGAGTTGTTACAAGAGCTATGAAAAGGCTTCCTGCAACCTGAAAATACAGTATAATGAGCAAGTATGAATATTTAACTGGAGGAACTAGCTGTTTCTGGGACTGCAACCAAGACTGGTGGAATGAAGTCATTCTCCAACATCCATGAAACTAAACGCTGAAGGCCCTGATGTGAGCAGACTGGATACCTGCAATCACACTTAAATTGGTTTTAACAGCTGAAAGATACATCTCATGGATGCGCTGGGACACATCATCAGTGATGTAACCTGGGGTCGTTGGGTGTTTCGGGTCTTTCAACATCAGACACCCTCACCCAGGCGACCCGATCGGAGGTGATCAGACTCCGGCCTGTGCTGGGACACAGGCCGGAGTCTGATCACTCTTAAATTGGTTTTAACAGCTTATTCTTCACTTTAATGAATTAAGAAGTGTCACAAGAACCATTGAAGCCGTTGAGTGTTTCTGCAAACTAATGCCATTTCAGAGTTTCGAAACTGCACCTCACATGAGTCACATACATTTATAGAGTTACAATTTTCAGAAATGCTCCTTTACTGATTTTAAAACAAGAGTTCATTATGAGGCAGAGCTTTAGATCTTCAGTTAGTGTCTGCTTCTGTGGTTTCTGGCGTTGTTTTGGGTTTTTTTGTTTCTTTTTGTTATCTGTGTGGTTGCAGAAAGTCCATCACAGAGACACAATGAGAACTGCTCTGTGTTGAGTTTACTACAGCTGACGGTATCTCTTCCTGTGGTTATAGAGACAGACGGTCCCAAATTACAGTCCAGGGCCCTCGTCTGAGCTGTTTATTTGTGTTTTGCTGTGATTGTGCTGTTTTGTTTGCTCTTCATGCATCTGGACTGTTGTTAACAGTCCAGTGTAAATGAGTTTTCAAGTGTTTATCTACAGTCTAGTTTGCAGTGGGAGGTCTTATTTTAACCCAGCAGTCTGAGAGACGATTGTTTCTTGACTCACAAAACACAAGTGAGTCCTCTAACTGATTATATGTGTGATATAACGGATGACTCTTCAGACCAGTGGGACTTGATTACTAACAGGTACTTGTGTGTTTAAGCTGCTGTTTGGGGTTAATCTAATAGAGCAGGTCACAACAAGGAATTCCAGCAGAAGGTTTTAATTTTAGTTGGTCCATTAATCAGGCTGATTATTGGTCAGTTTTTAATAACGACTATTGACCAGTTGTTTGATCTTGGAGCAGATGTTAGTTTTTCTGAGTGCGAGAGAACGTGACCTTTACCTTCCCTTTGCTGATCAAACATATAACACTTGAAAACCTGATTCATTCAGAGAGGTCTAAAATCAGACTGTGAAGTCTGTGACAGTGATGGTGTTTATAAATGAATGTGTGGTGGATCTTTAGTTATGGCCCGATTAGTTATTTAAATGAATTTCTGAATTGTTTAAATAATCAAATCCATTATTTCTGTTTCGGCAACGTGGTTTTATTAATAACAAATGGAGAAAACTGCACCTTGCAACAGTTGCTTCTGGTTCTATATGATTGGTCAAATATCACATAAAATAGACGGTTATGGAGAGTGAATGTAGATGATAGGGTACAATTTATTGATACATGTTGGTATCGCAGTGATGGTACATTTTTGATATATTGTTCAGCCCTAGTCCAGAACTATGAATATTTAAGTAGTTGACGACTCTTCATTGTTAGGTGTGAGTGTGAGCATGGGTGGTCTACCATCCAGGTTGCACCCTTGATGTTCAAACAAAGTCAGCAGAGATAATTTCCAGCAGACCCCAATGACCCTGAACAGGAAGTGTACCTCATAATATCAGATTTTAGCAGCTGCCTGCACAGAATCAGCAGCTTCAGATTCAGGGGACAAAAGTACCTTGTACTTTTGATATATAGACACACACACACAAAAGTACAAGGTACTTTTGTGTGTGTGTGTCTATATATCTATATCTCTCTATCTATATCTATCTATGTAGTCTATCTAATCCATCTGTCTATGTGTGTGTGTTTCCCTTCACTGTTGTATGCCAACACAACGAGAAGAATTCATTTATTTCATTTTGAGCGTTTTTTTTCTCTCAAACATCCAGTTTAACCAAGTAAAAGTAACACAAAGTGATTACAGAGTAGGTTAGGGATGGCTTTTATTTTTTCTTCCTTGATTATATTTTTATTTTGTGTAAATGCTTTTCATATTTATCATGTAGGGATTGAGAAAAAATGTTAATTTTTTATAAAGTAATTGTTTTGTTTTTTTTTAATTATGGTTTTTCATGCTGACTCTTGTCTAAGACAGCCATTATCTGGTAATTTGAGGAAGTTATTCTGACCTGGCAGTCGTGTAAATATAAACATGCATTCAATTCAGTTTTATTTATATATCATCTGCAATAAAGTTATCTCTATGCGCTTCTGAGAAGATGACCCCAGAGCACATGGCAAAGCAAGAAAAAAAACTTCCCTCTTGGGAAGAAACCTGGACCTGGATCAGTTATGGGGGACCCTCCTGCTGATAGCCAACTGGGTAAAGGAAGACATGAGGAGGGAGACAGGACAGAGAGGATGAAGGACAGAGAGAGGAGAGGGACAAAACTAAACAAATGTTTGAAATAAATATGTATAAATACGTGCTGGTTGGTCAACAGGGGAAAGGAAACAAAATCTGTGTCTACAGCCGACCTAACAACCCTACAGCTTTGTTTTTTTTTCTGCCACCTCGATAATAACAGAGCGGGAAGCAACACTTTCAAAGTTATTTCCTTGACTTTCTCCGTCGTCCTGAGCTACTGCTTCTTCCTTGTTTCTAAGTGTTTTATGTGAGGAGGGAAGCTGGTGTGAGCTCAGCGTCTAGGGGCCAGATTCTTCTTGGAATTTGGCCCAGACTGCTGCGCTGTCGGTGCCAGGGATTGTGATGTCAGAGGAAGAGGAGAGCCACAAACACGCTAAGTTTAACAGCAGGTAATCTCGTGCTGGTGAATGACTCTTCCCAGGCATGCACACTTGTGTGCATGTGCAGTGGCATTTCAGGATGCGTGCATGCGTGTTTGTCTCGACTGTTTCTGGCGTGAAGCCAGCCTCCCTGTTAAAGAGCCACACTCCTGGAGCTGAGTATCACAGTCCGTACATTTCTGGAATCGATTGATCATTATTTTTGATACCTTATAACAGAGGTGTCATTTGCCCCCATCATCACCATAGTTACCATTAATTTATGGTAATTATATTTACCAGTTATTCTTTGCTTTTTCACCCAAATATGTTGTCAGATTTCCCGCTAGTTCCTGGACTTGGTCTTTTAAAAAATATATATATATAGTAAAAGGATTTTTTTTCCATTAAATCTCAAATTCCACAAAATCAGAATTGCTTTACTGCCATCTCTGTGAAGATGTTCACAGATTGGAATTTGCTTTGTTGTAGTGGTGCAAAAAGACAGGTTAAATGGAAGTAATAATAGAATAAAGTAAAAATAATTAAGAGCATGCAGAATCAAAATAAGAGATACAGAACACTAGAAATGTACAATGTGAAAGAACATAACTGTGCAAATAGATGTACAAGGAGTCTGTGCTGAGTCTGAATGTGTGATTCAGCTCGTGTTTCTGAGTCTTATGGCTAACGGGAAGAAACTGTTCTTGTGATGGGACGTTCTGGTCTGGTTGGACCATAGCCTCCTGCCGTAGGGGAGGAAGTTGAACAGACTCTGTACAGGGTGAGAAGGGTCAGCTGCGATCCAACCTGCACGTCCTAAAGTCCTTTAGACATACAGGTCCTGCAGAGATGGGAGGTTCCAGCCGATTGTCTTCTCAGCAGTGTCCACAATGCGCTTCAGTCATCCCCTCCCAGCTGATACACATCATTTACAACTTCCTCACAAACAGACGACAAACTGTGAGGGAACATCAGTCACAGCTCCACTTATCTCCGACACTGGAGCACCGCAAGGCTGTGTGTGGAGCCCTTTTACACAAATGACTGCTGAAGCCTCTCACCCTCAGTGACATTCCTTAAATATGCAGATGACACCGCACTTCTGGGCCTTCTTACAGACAACAGCTCACTTCAGGAATACCAAAATTCAATTGTGCAAATCACCCAGTGGTGCAAACAAAACCATCATCACCTGAATCCCATTAAAACAAAAGAAATGATCTTTGGAACTTTGACATCTCAAAATGCAACCGTCATTAACAACACTGTAATAGAAACTGTGAACCACTTCAAATACCTTGGACTGACAATAGACAATAAATTCAGCTTCAATTTCCACATACAGGATATTCAAAAAAGAAGTAATCAAAGACTGTCAGCCATCCGTAAACTAAAAGCACTCAATGTTTCACATCTTTTTCTGTTATATACAAGCATCGTTCAGCCCATTCTCGCATACTGTTCTGCATGTTTTTAACAATACTCTTACACTTAAAAACTGGACCAAACTCATCCAATATTGCCTCAAAGGTTATTGGTCTTCCAACCCCCAATCCATCCCAGTTAAATTCTAAAGCCATCACAAACAGAATACTACAGGATAATACTCATCCACTGCATCAGTATTTCATATTACTACCATCTGGACGCAGGTACAGAAGTCTGAGATGCAATAGAGCACGATTCAAAAACAGCCTCATCCCATCAGCCATAATTGGACTAAAATGGATTATCCTCTAACATTTGAATGATGATTTCTGATGTCTTTGTTATTGTGGTTATCTATGCTTTGTAAGTGTACGAAAATCAAATGTATACAGGATGTGAAAGTGAATTTCCCGTATGGGACAATAAACAAACTAACTACAGTCACTGTAGACAATTGCACCACCGTAGACATGACTCCTGCGAATTCCCCAAATGTGGGAATCTCAGCTGCATAATTTGTGGTAGTGGGGGACTGCGTTCGCGCTCTCCCCTGATAACTTTAACAGGAAAGCCTAAGAATGCTTGCTTTAGTATGTACTTGTGGGTCACGTGTGGTATCTGCAGGCACTCCCAGTCTATGTGGACTACATAGTTGAATGTAGACAGTTGCTCTTTCTCTCTAGAGCAGGGCTATTCTGTAAGTCAGACTTAAATGAACCAGTTTATAGTTTAAGCTTAATCCACTTTTGGCTTGAACTCATCCGTGGGACATCAATAGATTAAATATTTGATTCTACTTTTTACTATTAGATTAAATGTTTGACTCTATTTTTAGCCGTTGATTTAGCCTTTAGCTAAATCAAGCTAAATGCTAAATTTGGCATGAGCAAAATCAAGCTAAACACTAAATAATGCATTGCATTATGGGAAATGGTCCTCTTTCCTTTGAAAGTGAAAATGTTGTTACGACAGCAATAACAGTGTTTGGGATTAGCCTTGTTTATTGTTAGCATTTGTATTTTCACCTTAAAAGGTGTTACTTATTTCTCAAACCGTGATTTTAAAATGACAATGCTCTTCCTCAGAGCAGTGTTGAGAATCGCTTCCCAGCCTTTTGGCTCAGACAGTGATCTCTTCCCTAGGGTGGTGGAAGATTTGCCTGTTGTAGCAGTTCTTTCAAATATTTTGTTTGGAGAAATTTCAATTCTAGTTTCTGAGGAGCATTGTCTTCACGATAGTGGTTTCAGTTAAAGAGGAATTCTTTTAGTTTCGTTTTTGTGCTTCCTTGTCTCAATTTTGATGCAGGTAATCGACAGCTACTTGATAGCTTGGATAAGGTAAGTACACATTTTACTCAGTTGTTTTAGTTGTCATTTTAGAAGGTTCTTTATTTTTATTCATTTGGTTTTAGTGGGTAATCTACTTATTTACTTTTTTTTAGTACCCTTTAAATTGTTTTTACCTTCAAGGGGACTGTGGTGCCCCCGCCATGTCAGCCTCACATGCTGTCATGCAGAGGCACCACAAATCTCCCGCCAGATTATAGGAATGGTGAAGAGGGACAAGGTGAGGCAGGAGATGGGGGGACTATTGAGGCCACATCCAGTGGAGATGTTCCCATGAACAGTTCCAGAGAGGTCGATAAATCACAGGCATTCTTCCCCAGCAACTCACCCAATAAGGTCTCTTTCTTACAAAGCTCTCCAATCAACCCCAAAAGACTCAGCTGAATGCAACACAACAGCAGAGGCCCACGCCTAGAGTCCAGAGGGGGAATTGAGTTTGTACCCTTCAACAAGGGAGTGCCAGACCTATACCTTTTCTTGGGGAGTCACTCCACGAGCCTCCACCTCAAACAAGCGACGGACCCATCCAGAAACGCCAAGACAGCAGCAATGACGAGATTCTGGATGGGGTCCTACCTGAGAAGTCTGAAGTTTGTTACACCGGATCTCAGAGTGCCCGTGTCCTTTACCCTACTACCTGCTTATGCTTTTTATGAATTCCTTTTTACAGTATTTTAACTTGGAACAAGAGGAGTTGCAGATTTTAACTAAGCACAAGTCCAGTGTCCTTTGCGCAGGAGCGAGAACCAGTGAGTCCGGTGCCTGGGCTCGCAGTCGGCAAGCCCTCCACAGTTTGGCGCAACGTGAACCATCCAGCTCTTCCTAACAGACTCCGGGACCTTTCCTGGATGGTGGCTCATGGGATTCTCCCAGTCAGAGCTGTAATGCACTCCCGGGGCATGTTGTCATCAGGAACCTTCCCCCGAGCTGGTTGTGGCGCGCCCGAGTCGGTGAGGCACCTGCTCTGGGAGTGCAGCGCTGCCGTAGACCAGTGGGCAACGGCCGGCTCCCTGCAATTCCCGTACTTACCAGCAAG
>JBAMYA010046776.1:0-10809 GCA_037176975.1 Arrhamphus sclerolepis | reverse complement strand
TTAAAAAAAAAAAAAAAAAAGAAAGAAAGTGAGGGGGATATGAACGGCGGGTGGGGGAGTGAGGGGGAGGGATAAGGGCGTCTGCTGCAAATCTGAAAAACAGAAACAAAAAAACAAAAAACAAACACAACTGGCACACAAACAAGACATTGGGAGAAATACACAGGTCTCTAAAACTAAATCAGGACCACTGCAGCTGTCTGTCCCCATCAAAACTGTGAAATGAGCATGTAGATGAATGAGCAGGTGTGTATGTCTGTGTATATGTGTGTGTGCAATGTCAAGACAAGGCTTTACCTGAACTGCACTCCAAGTGGAGGAGGGGGGGGCGCAACCAGGCCACCCGAGACATCAGGGGCAGAAAGGAAGAATCGCGGACCCAGGCAACCAGCAGCCCCCACGGGGGACCAGAAGAGGGAAAGGATGAAGTCTCTCATCAGCAAGCCCCGACCCCGCCCAGCAGGCAACAGAGGGAAGCCCCAGGTGAAGCCCCCATGACCATGGAAGAAGGCAGCCAGGGAGCCTGCAATGACGGACCGAGAACCCGTCAGGCACCAGCGACCCAGTACAGGCCGGTTGCAGGGCCAAGAGGTCCACGCCCTCCAGGGCCACACCCCCCACCCGGCGAAAGGTCCGCCGCCAGGGGGGGAAAGATTTGGCTACACCAAGCCGACGCCGGCGGGTCAGCACCTACTCCGATGCCCAAGGTGGAATCCCCAGAGCCACCGGTGCACCCAGCTGCAGGAGCACCAGGGGTATGCGGAGACGGGTGCAGAGCATGAGAACCCCCCACAGGGAGCCACCCAGGCAAGCCCAGCAGCAAAGAGCCCCAAACCCAGGCTGGACAGTAGACACCCATTCACACAGAAACACCAAATACAGCCACAGGACAATCATTCTCTCACCACTCCCAACTCCCACTAGAGGCCCGGTACAGCCCAGAAGCCCCCTCTCCCCTCGGCAACACAGCGAGCCCAGACCCAGGGACAGCAAACCAGTACCTGTCCCCCTGCCCAAGGCCAAACCTGGGAAACATGGGTGTAGTAAGACCTCACCCTCCTCACTCCTGCCCCTTGGTTATGAGTGTGTGGGTGTAACTAATGCCGTTAAAACGAAGTGGGGACCTTATCATATTAACATTACAATATTAAGATTTTGCAAGATTGCAGCTTTTCATTGCAAAACCGAGGTTATTGCTGTGTAATCAGTATGATTTGCCTTAAAAATCAAGAACTGTGCAAAATTGCAACTTTTGAAGTTAACATTGCAATTTTTCGTAGTAAAATATCAGTTTTAACCCCTTTACATTAAATTACTATTTTCTGTTGTAAAATTGCAAGTTGTGTATCATTGCGACGTAAGATAGAAAGAGATAGTGATAGATAACTTAGTGTATTTGAAGATCAATAATTTTGGAATTTTTGATATTTTTCGTCATATGAAAGCAACATCTGCGATGGACTGGCAACCTGTCCAGGATGTAGTCAATTTAACTGTCACGTGAAGGCAGACCACAAGAAACATAATTGGTAGAATTATTCTTCTTCAGTTTCACTTTGAATTTCCTGACACCATTTATTCTTGGTTATTTTCAAATCCGGTACAATGATAGTTTGCCACAATGTCTGTAAAAACGACTGAAGCTCAACATTCATCAGCTCCAACTCACCTTAAATGCATGCAATTTTGCTGATGATATGCCTGAGCTACACTGGCTATACTGCCACCTAGTGGTTCATGGTGGAATTGCAAAGCAAAGCAAAGAATAATTCAGAGGTATAAACGCCTGAGATTATGAAGGGGCCGTGCATAGCTTATGTGCATGGATGCTGCGCAGAGTCATAAATCAGACTTAAGCTTCACCTCCAGGTCAGGGCTGCAAGCCATTGGCGGTCGTTGACTCTCCGCCCTTCGAAGTGTTAGATTCAGTAAAATCTACACTGAGCCAATCGTGGCAAGCCATATCTTTAAAACAGAAGAATTAAAAGAGTCACATGTCAAATATCTTGTAGCTAAAAGATGACAGCTATCTGTCAACACCATATTTTGAGGCTTTATATAATATAACCTTAAAAGTTCAAAAATGTATTTCTGCACATTTATTATGGATGGAAAATGTAGCCATACAAATCAAAACAGTTTTATTTCATACTAGACTATAAATATGTTTATTTAACTTTAACATTGAATCTTGTGGATAAATGGAGATTATGTTTGGCGCCAGCCTCCAGTGGTCAGTGGAGGAACTGCTGTAGTCCTTTTTTCTGGAAGCAAACAGTATTTACCAATTTATGTTCAAGCCATTACAAAAAATATTGATCATGCTGTTTCAAGACTCTCAGGGAAGATTTTTAGATCTTCCTTTAGTTGTGTGGAATTTATTGTGAGCAACCAGATGTTTTAAAAACAAAACCAAACTCTGAGAAAACACGTCTGTAATTTAAAATAGTTGATTTAAGCCCCCTTCTTTGAGCGTTTGAGCCCTCTTCTTGCAAATAAGCGATTTGTGATCACTATAATTACTTATGAGTATCTGCTGATGACGCTGGACCTCTTCCTCTCTGTATCCAGGTGTTTGGGGTGCATACGATCAACCAGAAAGGGTCTTTGCCTTCGCTGGTGGAGATGTCATTCTTCCCTGCAGCTTCCAAGTCTCTGAGAGTGATGACTATCCAACGGTGGAGTGGTCGAAGAAAGACCTGAAACCAAAAATCCTTTTCCTGTTCCGTGACTCCCGCGAGAGCCCCGAGATGAAGGATCCAGACTTCGAATACCGAACGAGCCTCATCATGAGGAAGGTCAAGGATGGAAACGTCTCACTGAGGATCTCCAATGTAAAGCTTTCTGATGCAGGAGAATACCAATGCTTGAGGCTCCGAAACACCGTTCAGGAGGTTTCAACAGTTGAGCTGGTTGTTGGTACGTCCACTTTAATCTATCTGTCTGTCAATCACTAGTTTACGCAGGACAGAGCCAATTATTTTTGCAAAACTGCAGTGCTTCTAAGATCCAGTGTCTTGTGGAATCTTATTTTTTGTTAGTTTGTTTGTCTTTTTCTTTTGAGTTTCCAGTACGATAATAATAATTTACTAGAACACTTTTGAGCTCAAGAAAGCCCAGCTACTCAGATGCAAGTCAAGCCAGAGTTTGGGGGTGACATGGACAAAAATAAATGTGAGAAATGTGCATTTTTGAACGAATTTAAACAAAAGATTTCTCCTGTGAAGGAAAAACGGTCTGAAAGACTGTACAAAAGCAGATTAGGAGACGTTCAAAATCATCTGAAAATGTTTAAATGTTGAGTGTTAGAGTGACAACCCTGCACAGGTTAATAGCGGGCATAATTAATGGATGGATGGATGGATGGAGTGACAGCCACAAACAACCTAAACCACTTCCAGATCTGTACCACCCTCTAGTGGCGAATGCAGAGAACATACTGAGGCAACAAAAATGAAAACATGGTCTGAAAACCATAAAAAGAGGAAAGTTTAAGTTTAAGTGAGGATTTGGTTGCCTGTTTTTGACTCCAGTTGTGAAACTTAAAATGCAGAGTGAAAGTAAGAGCAAACAGATGTGTTTTCCTGCTGGTTTAACTGGTTTATTAACCTCTATATTGTCCCAAGCGTGCGTCAGATATCAGTGCAGTGTTGATTAAAGCCGACTCATCAATCGTTGATGAATAACATGATTTTAGCAGTCTTGAAGAGACTCGATAGAAACTGGAGAAAGTGGATGATTACACTGCAAGAAATACCAGGTTAAAGACAAGAAATAAACATTGAATTCTGGGTGAAAAGGACAAAACTAGTGAAGTTATCTGTCAAAGCAACCAGATATTTTTACTGTACAAGGCATCCTGTTTCCAGTTTAGAACTGAGTGTTCAAGGGTTCGAAACGAACAGTAAAAAAAGAAAACAAAAAGACAAATACGTGGTACAGCACAATAGCAAATGTAAACCCGGGGCAGGTAAAATAAATATAAAATAAAATAAAACAAAGAAAAATAAAATATAAAGAGAAAATAATTAAAAACTAAACAATAATTAAATAAAAACAGTGCATTTCACTCAACAGCAAATTAACAATAATAATAATAATAAAATTTCATGGCTAAATAAGGCATAAAAGGCATAAAATTCTAGGATATATCAAGGATATGGGGCCCCCCCACACCCTTGCAGTGACCCTTAAATAAGATTACATAAGATTATTCTCCACATCCATGATGAAACCACTGGTAAGTTGTTTTTACTTTTTTGTTTGTTTGTTTGTTTTTCAACATTTCAGCGGCAGTGTCTCAACCAAAGCTCTTCGTGGCTCCATCTGACAACAATGAAGTGATTTTGGAGTGTGAGGCCATCTGCTGGCTGCCGGAGCCCCAGATGACCATTCTGGACCACTGGGGAAACAACATCACCGCCAAAGAGCCAAAGAGAGAAGAAGCTGATGGATGTTACACCATCCGACAAAGAGTCATCCTCCAGAGTCCTACGAGCAGGTTAAACTTAAGTTCACATTTCTTTTTGAAGCTCTTTTTACTCCTGATTGTTAGACAGTATGTAAAGAATTAGGTTTTTGGGCAATTTACAATCCTTGAAGGGCACATTTCTTTGTCCCTTTCACATCTGTACTTTGTACAATTTCATCAACAAGCTAGTGTATCTTGTTTTGGCCACCAGAGGGCGCTTTTAAAACGCTGTCCTTGATTGACCTACTTCTACATGAAACAGTGGACAATGAATATGCTGTCAATTCAGAGACTAATATTTTGCAAATCAAAACCCAGAATCTGTAACCAAGAAATCAATCATCTTTCTCAGTTACACATAAACACATCCAATCACAAACATGGAGGGAAAAGAGGAAAAAAAGGAAAAACTCCTACAGAAAAAGGAAAAAAGAAGATTGTGGTGGCACACAAAACATTATGAGGGAGCTGGGGCGGTGGGGGAGTGGCATCCACCCTCCATGCACCTGCCTTTCTCATTTTAATGCACAGTGAGGCATGTGGCCTGTGGCATGTAGGTGTCACTGAGTCACACTTGATGTGGGTTGTTCATCATACCGAGTGGGGGTGGTGGCTTTCCTTCCCCGCCTCCTTCTCTTCTGACTCCTTCTTCCTCTGTCTGTTGGTGGTTGGCAGAGTGAGGGCATGTTGCTGCTGCAGTCTTTCACTCACAGCTATGCACACAAAATAAATAAAGAAAATATATCTGACTTTAAAGGGCTTTGCCTGGTTATGGCATTAACCATTAATATGCATGCAGACATTGAAAAAGAAAAGATTCACTTATTTTTTTCTTCTGCCAGTTTTAAAACCATCTCTGTTTTCAAATTGTCTTTTTCAGTTGTGCCTTTTCTTGGACCATTTTCTGAAATGAGTGTCAAATCAGCACCATGTCAATCAATAGCAGCTCATTGGCTGCTGAATAACCTGCTAATCTGAGCCTATTACATCATCTATATCGCCTGTTATTATCTTTTTATATTCATATCCCAAAACATCCTCCGTAAATGCATAATTAACACTTTTGTAGTCAGGTATTGTGGTCAAGGAGGATCATTTCTCCTCTGGCTGCAGCTGAGGGGGCTGTCAGCTGGCAACTGGTCCCATTATGAGTGTTTTTGGATGTGGAAGGACTCATGGAAGTCCGCCTTGCTGGTTGAGAAGAGTAGCAATACGTGCTTTCATGCGAGTCTCAAAAAGTCCCCAATAAAAGTCACTATATTTCTTTGCTTAAAGAAAAGTCACTAGAGGGGTCTGAATACTAAAAATAGAGATAAAGTCAGCAGAAGTTTGGTGCTTTGACATTGTCATATAAAGTGTTGAATCATTCAACAACCAATGAGCTACCAGGTCTCAGCTATGCCCCGCCTCCCCTGCTGCTGATTGACGTGGCGCTGATTTGACCCTCACTGCAGGATTGCAACTGCAAAAAGAAAAGTGCAACTGAGAAAGACAGTTTGAAAACAAAGATGGTCCACAGCTAGATTAGGTGGATTTTTCTGATAGTAGGGGTGGAAGGCCACATCACTGTGCTTTTTTTCCTTCAAATGAAACTGAAAATTGTGTTTAACATGATAATACATCTTTAGTGTCACTTTGACAAGGATAAATAAATAAAACAATATATGCGTATGGATGTTTGCATTTAAAACGTTGTCCATGGCCTTGTGATTTCTTTCTTTTTGCTTCCCAGACTTGGTTGAATGTGGTGTCAAACTGCATTAAAACATTTTTTTCCTTCCTGCAATGAAGCCTGTCGTGTACTGAAACAATTTTACGTAATGAAAAGCAACATTTATCACATATCACTGAGCTAATATGAATTTATTTGCATTTTCTTAAAACAGGGTCATCTGCAGAGTTGAGCAGCCGCAGTTCAACCAAACCAGGACCACAGAGATCCTCATACCAGGTAAACAACAGCTGCAGCCACATCTGCTGGTTTCAGGAAGACTTTGATGGCAACATCTTATGAAGAATAACATTTATTTCTTGGTATTTTTTTTGGTTTTTTTTTCCATTGTTTGAAAAAACACTTTTTTTTGTTGTCTGACCGGGGGTGAACATTATAGCACGGTTAGTCAGCTACATAGACTAGCAAGCTTGTGATAACTGAAGTTAGGTGGATGTGATCCAAACCGCTACCAGTTTTGTTTGTTCTGATCATTTGTCCCCTTCTGAATTCATTGGAGTTAACTCCTGTCACTGTGGCAACCACCTAGCTTTGAAAAATGGTCTTCAGAACCCCTCCTCTGGAAGCTTTAGCTCACTGATCAGTGTATTCATAGCTGATGTCAGAAAAGCAAAACAAACATCAAACCCCCAGTCTTCAATGGGTTCTAATCCCCACTTTGAACGTTAAAGCAATCCAGGTAGTAACAGAACTGCAGTTCCTTGACTGACCACTAGGCTGGCTCCAACTCTTCAATGACTCCAATGTTAAAATTTCCAACTTTACTGCAGAAATAAACACATTTACAGCTTTGTACAAAAATGGGTTTTGGTCTCCATAGTTAGAGTTCACATCAATGACAACTACTCAGGTGAAATTATAAATAATTTAAGTTTTTAATTTGTTGCCATTTGATTGGCTGATAGCTATCTGTCATCATTATAGCAACTTAGTGATTAGCATTATATTGATTTCTGAGCTGTGAATAAAAACCTGGTAGACATTTTAAAGATAATATGTTTTATTAAAGACATCATAAATGGTCTGCTAAAATCTGTCTTTTGCAGTAAGTTCTTTCAGTTTTACAGTGGTGACTTTTTAACCGACAAATGCCAGATGTTGTTTGGCATGCTTGACTTACAGCTTGTCATTAGCTTTGCTGTTGACTTTGACAGCTTTGTCCCACCTCTTTGCAACATGACACTACAAGGTTTGAGGAAAAATGGACTTGAAAGGCTCTCAGCACAAAACTACTGGTCACATGACCTGATGGTTTATCCATAGTTATTTACAGTCAATGATCAAAACAAGTATAACTTCTGCAGAATTGCTAATAACACCTTCCATCAGTGGTGTTCCTCCAACAGTGCACCTAATTTTAGATCATTTCCAGTTTCTTTTATGTTCTGGAAGTCAAAAGCTGAATCCAGAAGAACCAGATTATTCTTTATCGAAGAGGAAAAGAATGAGGATGGCCAGATCTCCTACCTCATTGTACACTGGACAATGACAATAAAGGCATTCTATTCTATTCTATTCTATTCTAGAAAAAGATATTACATTTTCAAAACTAAAACCTTTAAATGATACATTCCCAATTTGCAGCACTTGTTGAGATAATCATGATATGCTCAAGTCCTGACTCCGTACTTACTGTCATTTCAGCTGTTTGCGCACATTCCAAACCTTTAATCATCGGTATCTCCATCGGAGGGACAGCATTATTGTTCCTGTTGGTGATTGGATTCTATTTTTTATGGATGAGGCATCCCAAATGTGGTAAGTCATAGCTGTTAAAGAACAGAGAAAAAGCTGAATTCCCAAGAGGAGACTAGCTGTAGACGTATGGGAAGAGTGGAGGTCCGTCACCAACCCTCCCCCTAATCCCCCTAATTGTAAGGAGGAACGGGAGGTGACATGTTTCCATTCCAAAAGTGGAGCTTCACTCTCTCCACAGGTCTGCAGCAAGACCCTTTTGGAATTTCTGTCATGTAGAGGCTGACCTTTTTTTAGGGGCGAGGATGCGCCACGAAACAGCAGAAGAGCTCTTCTAAGAAGGAACTGGTGCAGCTAGCACCATTAAACTTTAGTTATCATTCAGTCAGTTTTTAACTTCAGTGCAAATAATCTGGAATAAACATCACTGGGGTTTAAGGTATGGACTGTCATGTCTAATTAGACCTTCTGGTTCTGGTTGGTTGGTGGGATTGGTGAAAAAGCAGAAACCATCTCAGAATCAAATCAGTAAGTGGGTACTTGTTTATGGCTTGTTGCACATACATTTATCTCCCATAGTAAAAGGTTTTAGAAAAAAAGGGTTTTTACAGACCAGGTTTTCACTTCCTGGATTTGGTGACGTGAAACTCTTTTGTTTGATGAACTTCAAACCTGACCTGTTTTCAGTCGTTTCCACATTTATGTGTATATTCAATTAATATGACTCCTTTATATGTTTAAATGGAAGGACCTGTTGAGAAAACTACAAAACTACTAACATGACAACTTTTTCTTTCCTGTATCACATAGCCGGGGCAAAACCAGTGGTGACGAGGACAGAATCAAATGAGAGCAGCACATCTGAACATGGTTTCCTCCTGGGGCCAAACGGAAGAGCAGATGAATGTGACGGCACTGGGATCAGGGAACTGAAGAGGAAGCTGTCCGACTGTAGGGCAGAGCTTGTTAAGAAAGATAAGACCATCCGCCAGTTAAACAGCACCATTGAATCACAGCGAAATGGTATTGTTTGCCAGCAGAATCAGCCAACAATGGTCCAGAGCTCTTCTAGATCCACAGTGGCTGTGCCAAAACCTCCGAGCCAGTTATCAGGCCTCAGCCTGGAAACTGAGAATCCAAAACCAATGGGTCCCATTGACAGGCACCCTTCAGTTATCTTATTTCAAAAGAAGGCAGTTCACAGGCAATACAGCGATCCAACTATCAGCATGACCACCCAAAGAAACCGCCATAAAAGCAACAGCTTGACTCTGTCAGAATTGGCTTCTACAAGACCTCAGTCATCCAGCAGCAGTGCAGACAAAGAGCCATCCTGCAGCCTGCGTTCACAGAGTGATCCCTCTCAGGGCGGATCCCTTTCCCAGCCTGGTCAGAGCAAAGCCTCGACACAGCGAAGACTTTCCTTAGTCATACCACGACCAGCTAATAACCACTATGCTGCTCTGGTTAATGCAAAACAACAGTGAAGGGCGGTTATGGACCATTCATCCCAAGCTTCAGGACAGCTAATCTCATGAGCCGAGCGAAGGGTTCCAGTGGAGCTGTGCTTGTCCACTTCAGACATCCAAAGGCTCGTAAAGTAAAATCAATTAGCTAAGCTAAGCTGAAAATAGTCAACACTGACATAAAAGTGGCCGTGTTCCAGCTGGCTTTTCAGTTTCTACCATTTTGCATCATGATGCTGCACTGTAAGAAAAAGAGCCGCTTCAAAAGCACTCTCCAGAAAACCTCACACAGTCTGTACCGTGGCTCATCTTTATTTACAAGACACAGAATGACATAAACTGACACCTATAGGGCCACTTTAAAGTAAACAGTAAACATGAAAGGACACTATGAAACTAAAACCTGTCACATGATTTGCATTACAATAAAAGGCCAAGAGGCATAAACAATAACAACAGAATCATTAGAATAATTAGGTTTATGTCACCAAAGGCTCAAAAGTCCATCCAGTTGGTGCAATTAAAGTCAGTTGTATAATTACCCCACGTAGGAGCAGGTGCAGCTACACTGACTGAAGGAATCAAATATTCCCAACAACATTTTAACAGAGAAAAAAAAACCTCTTTGCTATCACTTTAAGGTGACAAAATAAATATGAGATTAACCACTGAAAATAAAGAGACAAAATTAAAATACAGAATATACAATAAATGTAATATGAAGGTGTCAGTCTAATTAAGGTTTCTTCGATACACTTTTCTGTAGCATCTGTCATGGAGTGTAGTGTTATTTTGCACAGTATATAAAAGAAATGTCTTAAAACAGCCCATCATGTTTACTGCAGGTTTCCTGCTTTAATTGAAGGAGCACATTGAAGTAATTAAGCACCAAATGAAAAAATGTAAATATGAAAGCTGTAAGCTCCTCTATGTACCAGTACTGAGTACATGGATACACACAGATCTGCTGACAGACAAAAGAGTCACTGATGAGTGTTGATGGACCAAAAGGCCTTTTAATACCACTTTGTTCCACTAGAGGCGCACTTCATTGTGGGTTCACACTGTGATTTTTACAGTCATTAGATTAGATTAATTCAAGTCACATTACACAACGTGAAATCAGTGAAAACACACATTGAAGCATGGCTACGACAGAAATATTTGAAAATTGACAATTTGTTTCAGACTCTAAACTCAACGTCGTCACGTCATTAGCACGTTGCTCCTAACATGCTAATGCATGATAACTCTAAAGTTAATGTTGTTGCCGGTCTTTCTGTGCCACCACTGACCACAACTAACCATCTTTCATCTGAGTTGGCTGAAATTGTACAGTGTGAACCCAACATAAAACCATGATGTTTTTTTGTGAAATGCTACCACCATGTGGTCAGAGGTGGTACTGCCACAAATCTTTTATGTTAATGTTATCACATTTCTAA